>SJYW01017207.1:1241241-1264455 GCA_006410735.1 Raphicerus campestris
CCTAATTCAGTCTCCTGCCCTCTGTATATATGCCTGTGTGTCCATCAGTAGCACTCATCAGTCAATTACTGTCCAATGCAGGCCACTTGCCCAACACTAGCATTACTGAAATTCATGACTACCCCTTGGGCCCCACAAGATGGGTGTGACTTCCCCTTGTCAAAGAGAATCAGAGCTTAGAAGTACAATCTTTCAACTGTTTGATTTCAAAATGTATGAACTTTTGTTAGATTTTAGAAATAGTACTCCTGTAAACAGACAAAAGCATAAAGAAGTGTTCAAAATCCTAAACTGAAAGGATGTTTTGAAATACATTTGGTGACTCTCAGTGGTCATGGCTCAGTCAGAGAGAATGACATCTCATCACACTGGGATAAAGCCCACCTAAGGGAACAGCCCAAGACAGTTTTGTGAACCAAGGGGGTAGACCATGTCCTTGCTGATCCATCCTTGCCTTTGGATCTAGCACAAGCAAAATTCCAAACCAGAATCCCAATTTACCATAGCCACCTCAATATATATTTTCTGTGTTCTTCTCAGGACAACCTTTAATTTTTGCAAGTGAAAGTGGCTACAGAGAAGAGAAGAAGCAACTACAGGGAAAATTCCTATTTATAGTTTGGATATGAAGAACATTCACCAGGCCCTTCACTGATAAGCCCTAGTCCTTTAAAAGAAGAATGCCAATTCTTAGCATTGCTATATGGAGAACTCTTGTGGCCCTGCCCAATACTTCTGATCCTATCCACACTAAGCTCTTTACTTTCTTTACTTGTAGATGCCCAATGATCTCCATCATCCAGACTCAGTCTTTAAATCAGGGATTTTTGAACTGAGGTTTCTGAAGTTTTATAAATTCCTTGTACTTGTATATGTCTCTGTTTGTATGTGCATTTTTTAAAGGAGTTTCGANGCATTGCTATATGGAGAACTCTTGTGGCCCTGCCCAATACTTCTGATCCTATCCACACTAAGCTCTTTACTTTCTTTACTTGTAGATGCCCAATGATCTCCATCATCCAGACTCAGTCTTTAAATCAGGGATTTTTGAACTGAGGTTTCTGAAGTTTTATAAATTCCTTGTACTTGTATATGTCTCTGTTTGTATGTGCATTTTTTAAAGGAGTTTCGATGGATTTCACTAGATTTTTAAAGGGTGCTCACGATTCAAGATGTTAAATCTTCATCTTAGTTGATTTGTGGCTTTATCAACTAAGATGTGAGACATGAGGACATTTTAGACCAAGGCCATTCTCACAGTCTTAGAAGATTCTGGTCAAAGGCTGCCAGTTGAAGTTATATCTTCTAATTCATGAGCCCCAAGACTATAACTTGTTATCAAAAACCGCAAGGAGACAATCATCCGAGACAGTGGTTTTTGGAATGTGTATCACAGTAGCTAGGATTCCATGGGACGCCTCAGAATTTTGGGTAGGAGGTGATCAAGAGATGGAGCTCCATATCTAGCTGCAAATCTGCTAATTCCTGTGTTATGTGCTTTATATGTTGCGGTTATGATTCAATCCTACTTTAAAATTTTTTATGAGAAAAATAAGATATGAGGCTTTCTTTTGAAGTTTGAAAGTTACTGCTCAAGGATGTCACATCTCCTTTTTTATCACTGATTCTCAGGATCTGGTGTTTGGGACAAGATAACTGCAACAGGATGTGATGCACCCAGACACTGAGTTTAATTACTAAATACTACTACTCGTATATATACCATTTCCATTTGCATTAGTAAATAAATTTTACTAACTGTCTTGCTAACTGCAGTCATTTGGAGGAGGCTGTTTGGGAGACATTCTTGAAGAGGATTCTGAGCCAGGCTGGGTCAGGAGGAAACAAGACTTTTAATAATTAATGGTGTGCCATGGAAGGTATTGAGCCATGGTCTCAAGGAAGGTATTGAGCATCTAAGACTTCTATCCTAGATTATATGGGAGGAATAGCTAGCCTAACGTGTCTCACACAAAATATAATTTCCAAATGTTTATTTTGTCCCCATGGAAATGCAGACTTCAACTCTTAACCATTTTTATTGATTTGATAACCTCTAAACTCTAGAGATTTCACCCCTCCCACCTCTTCCTTTGCTGCTTTGTCAGATTTGACTTTGGACCAACAGTGGCCAACTCTATCAGTAAACATTAAGAAATAACTTGAAGGGAGAAACACCCTGACTTCCAGCTCTGAACACACAGGAGGAGCATTAGCTCATAAAAGGGGAACAATATGGTCTAAATTACCAAATTAGCTATTAACTCTTCCTCAGTCTTCTAGTGTGACAAGCACTAGGGAAACCACTCCTGACTTCCTCTGGCTGTTGGATGATTTCACTGCATAGTCATCTTTTCTTTCTATAACTCTTATCTCAGTTTATAAATGGTATGTGTGTGTGTGTTTGTGTGTGCATGCACTTATGTGATTAAGTTCTCTCTCCCACTAGACCATGAGTTCCAGAAAAGTCTATTTTTGCTCGTCACTTTATTCTCAAGTTGTTGCTTATAAAACATCTGTCACATTTATTCTACCCTAAGATGTGTTACTGTTACTACTTGCCAAAATTGAATCTTACAAAGTGAAAGAACAGACCATGGAAGAGGAGAAGATGGCAAAAGAGACAGGAAAATGAAAGTAGTTGCTTCATCTGAACACCTTAGCTACCACCTCAAGCTGACTTTTGGATCAAAAAGGATTTCTACGGATGCAGCTGAGAGAGCCCAGGCCATTCCATTTTAAAACCAGCACTGAACATCCAGTTTTGTTGTCTCTTCTAGGAGAACTCCTACCTGCAGCTCTGACCTTTGAATGGCACCAGTTGAGTGTTTATACCTTCAACTTTCCTGATAGCCTTTCTGTCTTCCTCTGAGCTGCAGAAATATTCTTCAGACTTTTCAAGTCTCCTCATCCCTTGGTCCAGTGTCATTCTCTTGGAGTTATGGAATGGAAGGTCTGAAGTCAGGCTGTGAAAGATGTAAGAAATACCAAGAGTATGGTATCCCAGATGCCAAAAGAAGATGTATTTTAAGGAGGAAAAAGTACTGCAAACATAACAATGCATGGACATTTTATTGAAAGAAACCAAAATAACAACTTAAATTAAGTAAATAACATAAAGTCAAATGGTGATAAGGGCTACGAAGAGAATGAAACCAGTGTGGGGAAAAAGAATGATGGGAGAGAAGGATGGTGATATTTTAAATTATGCCATCAGGGAGGCTCTCTTTGAAGGGGTGGTGTCTGAACACAGACCTCCATTATGTGAAGGAGGGAGAGAAGAGTATTCCACACTGAGGTAATAGCTGAGTAAAGGCTCAACTGGTATCAGGAATGTCAAGAAGGCAAGTTGTCATGGTTCAAGTGGAAAGAATCCAGGAGAAAAAGTGGGGAGAGTTTTTCAAGGGCCAGATAGTAAACAATAATAAATATTATTCCAAATGAGAATGAAGAGAAATTGACCATTGGGATGGTACAAGGGAAGCAGAAAGCCTGATTAAGAGACTAGGATGGGAGTCCAGACATGGCATGACTGTCATTCATTCCAGAAAGCGTTGAAGCAGGTCAAATTCAAGATATATTAGGAAGGCAGACCCAACAACATTTGCTAATGGATTAGGTGTAAAGCATGGGGGAAAGAGAGAAATCTACCATGATTCTTAGTTTGAAGACCTGAGTAAAATATTATGCTACTGATTCAGTTGGAGAAGATTCTTGTTCAGGGTGAAAGTAAAGTCACTCACTTATGTTCGACTCTTTGCAATCCCATGAACTATAGCCTACCAGGCTTCTCAGTCCATGGGATTTTCCAGGCAAGAGTACCAGAGAATCTTCCCGACCCAGGGATCAAACCCTCTGAGCCACTAGGAAAGCCCTGTTCAGAGTGGAAATACCAGAAAAAAAAAATTCTAAAAAATTTGGACATGTTACATCTAATAGGCATTTAATATGTCTATTAGATATCCAGGTGGGACCTTAAAATAACCAGTTAAATATACAAGTTGTAGCTGAAGAATATAAACTCAAGCCTACTGAAGGTAGTGTAAACTATGACCCAGAAGTTTGGCTAGGAAGATGGTGTAAATAGAAGAAAAAAAAAGAAGAGGGCTGAGGCTAGGAACAGAAAACAGGTCAACATCTAGAGGTCAGATGGAGGGAAAGCAGCTAGTAGAGGGGAAGGAGCAGTGAGGTTACAAATACCAAGTGGTGTCTCAGGTACTGAAAGAAAAAAGCCTCCGAAGAACAGAACCATTAACAGTGCCTAAAGTGGCTAAAGCACAAGGAGTAAGGAGATGAGAGACAGTGCAGAGAACTGGCCGTTGGGCTGGCAACTTGGAAGCCAGTGGGTTCCATTAACAAGAACAGTTTCTCTGGAAATAGAAACGCATTCTCTATTCCAGAGAAGGGGGTGAAAATCCCTAGCATTGAAGTGGGTTCAAAATATTAAGGATATATTGAGTACACATGAGGCATTTGAGGGCTTTTATTAAAGAGCAAAGAAATGGGCTAGAATTGGGTGTGGGATCAAGGGAGGGTTTAGTTTGATTAAGTCATACTTGAAGCCTGTGGAATAATCTAGCTTGAAAAGATAAAATAATGATGTAGGAGAGAAGAGATAACAGTTGCTGGAGAAGGGATGGGACCACAGGCCTTACAGGAGCACAGAGCTCATCAGAGTAACAGGAGGGCAGTTGACGTCCAAGCATGCGTAAAGGTTGGTCAGTTTGATGGTGGGAAGATGAGGTAATTCTCCTCTGAGTGCTTCTATTTTCTCAGTGAAATAGTANTGGGGGAAAGAGAGAAATCTACCATGATTCTTAGTTTGAAGACCTGAGTAAAATATTATGCTACTGATTCAGTTGGAGAAGATTCTTGTTCAGGGTGAAAGTAAAGTCACTCACTTATGTTCGACTCTTTGCAATCCCATGAACTATAGCCTACCAGGCTTCTCAGTCCATGGGATTTTCCAGGCAAGAGTACCAGAGAATCTTCCCGACCCAGGGATCAAACCCTCTGAGCCACTAGGAAAGCCCTGTTCAGAGTGGAAATACCAGAAAAAAAAAATTCTAAAAAATTTGGACATGTTACATCTAATAGGCATTTAATATGTCTATTAGATATCCAGGTGGGACCTTAAAATAACCAGTTAAATATACAAGTTGTAGCTGAAGAATATAAACTCAAGCCTACTGAAGGTAGTGTAAACTATGACCCAGAAGTTTGGCTAGGAAGATGGTGTAAATAGAAGAAAAAAAAAGAAGAGGGCTGAGGCTAGGAACAGAAAACAGGTCAACATCTAGAGGTCAGATGGAGGGAAAGCAGCTAGTAGAGGGGAAGGAGCAGTGAGGTTACAAATACCAAGTGGTGTCTCAGGTACTGAAAGAAAAAAGCCTCCGAAGAACAGAACCATTAACAGTGCCTAAAGTGGCTAAAGCACAAGGAGTAAGGAGATGAGAGACAGTGCAGAGAACTGGCCGTTGGGCTGGCAACTTGGAAGCCAGTGGGTTCCATTAACAAGAACAGTTTCTCTGGAAATAGAAACGCATTCTCTATTCCAGAGAAGGGGGTGAAAATCCCTAGCATTGAAGTGGGTTCAAAATATTAAGGATATATTGAGTACACATGAGGCATTTGAGGGCTTTTATTAAAGAGCAAAGAAATGGGCTAGAATTGGGTGTGGGATCAAGGGAGGGTTTAGTTTGATTAAGTCAGACTTGAAGCCTGTGGAATAATCTAGCTTGAAAAGATAAAATAATGATGTAGGAGAGAAGAGATAACAGTTGCTGGAGAAGGGATGGGACCACAGGCCTTACAGGAGCACAGAGCTCATCAGAGTAACAGGAGGGCAGTTGACGTCCAAGCATGCGTAAAGGTTGGTCAGTTTGATGGTGGGAAGATGAGGTAATTCTCCTCTGAGTGCTTCTATTTTCTCAGTGAAATAGTAAGTGAAGTCACCAGCTGATAGTGAAGAATGGGAAGGTGGAGTTGACAGTTTGATGACAGAGGAGATGATATGAATTTGCCTTCTTGGAGAGGAGGAAAGCAAATACCTCAGGGAAATCCAGGAGGCCTCATTAAAATCATTTTCACTACTTCCTTTCACTGCTCATGGCCAATCCAGAACACAGATATCCCACTTCTTTTAAAAACATGACTATTAAAGAAAATATACTGAATTATTTTTTAAAACTGAGTGTGCTTTTTGTGACCTCAGTTTATTCACTTGTACCATAAGTATTGACAACTTGCTTCTTCCTACCTTATGAAAGGGTAGACCGCTAATAAGAATAGCAAATATAAACTCCTTTGAAAGGAATATTGTATCCTATGTGTTAAAGAGATGGGACAAACCAAATGCTCATCTGCGAAAAGAATATACTTGCTCTTTCGAGTGGAATTGACTAGAGATATGAAGGGGACAAAATAAAGCAATCTCTTTGATATTAACACCAACATATTACATTTTTATGTTTCATATTTCTAGCTTCACACTTAGAGAAGTTTCTCTAATGAGTTAGGCCACAGCTTGATTCCCAGATGGTGACATTATTGTTAAAAAGAAAATGTAACCTGAAACAAAGAACTCTAGAAAACCCAAATTAAACTCATGCACTATATTTTGTCGGCCTTTGGGGGCTCTCCAAGAGTTGTAATGCAGCAGTAACATTATCAAATTTAGTTCAAATCAAAAATACATTTTATGGCATTGAAACATGTATAATATCATATGTGAAACAAATTGCCAGTCCAGGTTCGATGATACAGGATGCTCAGGGCTGGTGCACTGGGATGACTCAGAGGGGTGGTATGGGGAGGGAGGTGGGAGAAGAGTTCAGGATGGGGAACATGTGTACACTCGTGGCAGATTCATGTTGATGTATGGCAAAACCAATACAATATTATAAAGTAATTAGCCTCCAATTAAAATAAATAAATTTATATTAAAAAAAATTTTACACCCCCCCAAAATACATTTTAACACATAGAACCATTGAACAAAATACAGTGGGCAAGACTTCCCTGGTGGTCCAATGGTTAAGAATCCACCTGCCAAAGCAGGGGGCATGGGTTAGATCCTCGGTCCAGGAAGATTCCATATGCCACCAAACCGATGCACCACAACTACTGAGCCCATGCTTTAGAGCCCATAAGTCACAGCTGCTGAAACTTGCAAGCCCTAAGGCCTGTGCTCCTGCAACAAAGGAAGCCCCCGCAACGAGATGCCCATGTGCCGCAACTAGAGAGGAGGCCCCTCTCGCTGCAGCTAGAAAAAACCTGTTCACAGCAATGAAGACCAGCGCAGCCTTTCCCCTCCCTCCCCCAAAAATACTGTGGGCAATGTGATGAATATCTTTTACATTCTTTTACTCGTATTTAGTTTTGAAGGGTTGAAATAAACCAGTATCCATTATATCAGTGAAGACATGAAAAAGTAGTCTTTAGAAGAACTCTGCTTGATTTAAATTATAGACATGATATTGTTTTGTTAGGAAATAAAAATCAAATTGAGGTAAGAAAACAATTATGAAGATAGTAGGTAAAACAAAAGGCTCATAAATGTGTTCTGAGTTATTTGTAAATGTTTTGTTTATTTGTCTGATTCCTCTGTAACTTAGCAGTATTGTATGAGGAAATGGCCGAAATTCCTAGAAGCTATTTCACAGTCACATAGCCTGAAGTTAGTAAATTCTACAGTCCCCTTGGCAAACTCTCCATGTTCTCCCTTTGGAAATGTGATAAACTTGTTTATTCAATTTGTCAGTTTTCCGTTTCTGAGTTTCTTCATTGAATCTGTTATCTTCTTTATGTAACCAAGCTGTCCCAAGGACTGTGTGGCCACAGTTACAAACAGAAATTAAGGATATGAGTAATAACAAAGAAAAATAGTTTGGAAAAAATGGCGGCCAGAGGAACTAGAATGTTCAGCTGAGCTGGGAGGTGTTTGCTATGACTGAACTGTTCCTGAGAATCAGTGTGGGGATGGCGAAAGCAGCTAGGGAGGAAAGGCTTTTTTCTATATTAATTCTCTCTGAATTTGCTATTTATGTCCTTTGGTTTTACTTTGGGAGTAGAATGTCAAAGAACAATATGGTATGTACATTTTATTTCTTATTTAAAAAGAACTTAAGTAAGGGACTTCCCTGGCAGTCCAGTGGTCAAGACCTTGCCTTCCAGTGCAGAAGGTACAGGTTTGATTCCTGGTCAGAGAGCTAAGACCCCACACGCCTCACAGCCAAAAAACCAAAACATAAAACAAGAAATACTGTGACTTTAAAATGGTTCATGTTTCTTAAACATCTTTAAATAAAAAACTTGAGGAAAATAAATATTTTTTTTAAAAAACCACCCAATAGTTTGTATATATAACCTAAGGTTTTGTTAATTGTAAATGAGATGGGGCAGATATCTCAGCTTTAAATCATACTGCATAATACTAAATGTGTCTTTCAAGTTGACTTTAAGACATGAAGTGTGTCTTCTCCATCTCTATGAAAAGATAAGAGTTTTTCCTCTGCACAGAGTGTCACACATTCAGGTGCTGGGATGTGAAGGTTTGAGACAGGACTGGCTGGAAAGCCCTTCAGATCCAGTTCTCTTGGTCTCCTGAGAGATAACGACCTTGTGAACAGCAGCTAGCACAGACAAGAGGAGTCCAGGGAAGCCAGACTCTCTTTACTCCGCTTACATTGGGAGACACTATGAGTGGACTGGCTATGGTAGTGGTGACTATCAGTCATTGTAGAATTTTTCTTCAGTTAGCAATGAGGATATCATTAGAAAGACCAAAACCGCTGTGTTTCAGTGACAGTCACAGAAACAGGACTTCTAAACTCTCCTGTTCTCTCACTAGGACAACAATATGTAGACAAGCCCATTGTTTAGTTGCTAGTTCAGTTGATTTCAGTCGCTCAGTCGTGTCCGACTCCTTGTGACCCCATGAATCGCAGCATGCCAGGCCTCCCTGTCCATCACCAACTTCCGGAGTTCACTCAGACTCACGTCCATCAAGTCGGTGATGCCATCCAGCCATCTCATCCTCTGTCATCCCCTTCTCCTCCTGCCCCCAATCCCTCCCAGCATCACAGTCTTTTCCAAAGAATCAACTCTTTGCATGAGGTGGCCAAAGTACTGGAGTTTCAGCTTCAGCATCATTCCTTCCAAAGAAATCTCAGGGCTGATCTCCTTCAGAATGGACTGGTTGGATCTCCTTGCAGTCCAAGGGACTCTCAAGAGTCTTCTCCAACACCACAGTTCAAAAGCATCAATTCTTCGGCACTCAGCTTTTTTCACAGTCTAAGCCATATTCAATTCTCTTGTGACCCTGTGGACTGTAACCTACCAGGCTCCTCTGTCCATGGTATTTCTCAGGCAAGAATACTGGAGTGGGTTGCCATTTCTTCCTCCAGGGTATCGTCCAGATAGGCCCATAGAACTGTAGAAAATACCTAGGGAGTATCCTGGAGTTACCACTGGAAGAGTAACCCAAGGAAAGAGGGGTAGACTTGGTGCTCACAGTCATTTAATTTAAATGCTATATCCTTCAAGGTGAGATAACATATGTCAGTTGCATTTGTTACTTTAGAAACACAGGGAAAATTAATTTTCATTAAAGAATCAGTAACTGTTCAGCAAATAAATTCTGTCTAAATTTTGTAATACATCAGAAAAGACTGATAAAGAAGAAACCCACCTCTGAATGATGATATTAAACAGATTTCCCTCTTTCCTCTGAAGGAAAAGCACAATTCTTCCTACATTATGATCACTCAGGCCTTTTGNCAAATAAATTCTGTCTAAATTTTGTGATACATCAGAAAAGACTTACAAAGAAGAAACCCAACCTCTGAATGATGGTATTAAACAGATTTCCCTCTTTCCTCTGAAGGAAAAGCACAATTCTTCCTACATTATGATCACTCAGGCCTTTTGAATTGAATGAAATAATGCTGATCTTTTAAAGAAATTGTTGAAATATGTTGAATTATTCCTAATTAATCTTCTTCATTTTTAAAACAATCAGTCATCACCTTTGATCAAGATTTTATTGGATAAGCCTTGTAATTCTCTAAGATAAATTTTTGGTGTTAATCTGTACATTTAAATTTATATATAATCCTGGAGCTCAAAATAGATTCATTAAATGTATATTTTTAAAATAGATGTATTAAGTGTATACGTTTTCTCTATTATAAAATTCAAATACATAAATTAGAAAAAAATCTTTGGATTATTTCCAAACAATAATAATTAATGTGAAGTTCAGCATTTTAGGAAGCATTTTCACATACATGATCTCATTTGTTATTCATTATAACCTCATGAGTTGAGAATTTCCCTATTTGATAAATAAATNTTTTCTCAATTATAAAATTCAGATACATAAATTAGAAAAAAATCTTTGGATTATTTCCAAACAATAATAATTAATGTGAAGTTCAGCATTTTAGGAAGCATTTTCACATACATGATCTCATTTGTTATTCATTATAACCTCATGAGTTGAGAATTTCCCTATTTGATAAATAAATTAACAGACTCCAAGAAGATAATTAACTTCAACATCAGTAAGAGGCTAAGATATGAGTCCTCTGCATCCAAATTCTCTAGCTTTCCCACTGTAATGCATGGTCTGACATAACCTAATACTATCATAACTGATGGCAACCTTGTGTGTACTATTTCCTCTAAGTGTACAGATGACTTAGTTTTCACAATGATGGTCCTGTTTTCCTTGTATTTTTAATAGAGAAGGAAGCTCTTTTCAATCAGTTATTTTAAGAAATTATAAGTTGTTTGCAACTCAATCAGAGGAATCAAGATCCACAANGGCAGCCTTGTGTGTACTATTTTCTCTAAGTGTACAGATGACTTAGTTTTCACAATGATGGTCCTGTTTTCCTTGTATTTTTAATAGAGAAGGAAGCTCTTTTCAATCAGTTATTTTAAGAAATTATAAGTTGTTTGCAACTCAATCAGAGGAATCAAGATCCACAAAGAGTTTGAAACTTATATCTGTTTTTCAGTTGATATGGTAACTGTTTACTTTATTTATTACATTTCTCTTTGGCCTCTTTGACAGTGATGTTCTTGAGATGAGAAACTGTCTTCTTCCTCATTTTATTTCCAGATCCTACCATAATACAGAGACATAGGTAGCACTTAAAAATGTCAAATGGCAGATGCATGGGTGTATGGATGAATAGGTAGAAAAAAGGATAGAAAGGAAAATGGAGAAGTATATGGATATAAGGATGGAAGGTTGGTTGGGTAAATATTACAATTTTTCAGTTACAATGATATGTGCAATGGCCTAGTGAAATTCCTGTCAGTGAGCATCATAATGAGCACATTCCTATTTCCCCTCAACCCTCCTTGTGTCTATTTAGTAAAATTTATACAGACGCTTGGTAGGGAGTAGTAGGGAAATCCTTCCCTATATCTCTAAGCTTTCCCAGGCTCAGAACCAACCTGAAAAGCATGAGAAAAGGAAAGGTTCAAACCAAAACCATTCAATGAATACCAGCCCCAGGCATGGCCACGAAGAGACAGTGCAGTCCTGAGCTTCCAAGCAAACGTCTAGGTCAGCAATAAAAACTTTTGTGTTGAGTTTTCAAACCTGATATTTAACTGTTTTTATTATTACTTCTAGTTTCTATTAATTGCCCTACGATATGCTTAATATTTTATAGATTCTTATTTACTCCTCATTTCTACTCACTGGGTTCAATATTATTAGCACTATTTTACAGATGAATAAACTGGAAGCTTGTGGAGATTATATTACATGTGCCAGACCAACAATGGCAAGTAATACAGTCTCACTGTGAAAACAACTCCAAAGTTCATGTTATTTCCACTATGCCATATCATTTGGCCTCTTCCTTTTCATGGCTGTTTAGCACATTTAAACACATGCAAGAAGCTGCTAGAAATTAAGAGCCACAGTAAACAAATTAAGTTCCTGTCAATAGGGAGCATATGACCCAACATGGGAGAGAAGGAGCATACACACAGGATGGTTCAAAGCAGACAATGAAGTAAAACCAAAAGCAGAAGGCATCACAGAGGTTCAGAAATGACTCCTGGTCAGCATGGCCAGAGAAGAGTTCCTGAAAGGGACAGTATCTATACTTGTGCTCAAAGAAATGGGTTTTCTAGAAAGAAAATAGGGGTATTCCAGTCAGCAAAAAAACCCAATGAAGAAAAGCAGGGTAGAACAAAGCATATTAGATCATCCCAAGTAGCCCAGTTTGGATAAAGTACACAATGTATATTTTGAACTAGTTGTCTTTCTCTCTATAGAACACTTATTGTTTTTTTGTTGGTGGTTCAGACTTAGAAGTTCTGTCCCCATCTCTGAAATGTGTGGACACGTGTGTTGTCACAATGTATGAAAGATTCTTCTGGCATTTAGTGGACGGGCTCAATGAGGCTAAATGTTCCGTAATTCTTGGAACACTGTGATGCAACAAAAAATGTCCCTTCCCCAAAGGCCAATGTTGTTTGTAATGAGAAATATGGGAAAGAGTAACAAAAGAAAAGGTTGAAGTGAGATGGTTCTGGATCACAGTAAGCTTTGCCTACAAGGCTACAGAGTTCAGTATGACAGACAAGTATGTACCAATGAACTCCTTAAGCAGGAAGTAACGGCATCAATGCTTTTGGAAGATTAACATAGGAAGGACTCATAGGATAAACTGGAAGTGTTCGAGACTGGCGAGGATGTTACAAACTGGCAGATGCCTACCAATGCTTCATGAAGCACTAGAGGCTTGGAGCTTCTCAAATCCCCAGGAAGATTATAGCAGATTAGAAAGAAAGCCCTTCTTTTGAGACCTTTCTGCAAATTACAAAAAAGCTCCCCTTCTTCCCTTGTGGCTCAGCTGGTAAAGAATCCACCTGTAATGCGGATAGACCTGGGTTTGATCCCTGGGTTAGGAAGATCTCCTGGAAAAGGGAAAGGCTACCCACTCCAGTATTCTGGCCTGGAGAATTCCATGGACTGTATAGTCCATGGGGTTGCAAAGATTCGAACACAACTGAGTGACTTTCACTTTCACTTCACTTTCACTTTCCTCTAGGTGGACACAGACCTGTGCCAGGGAGTATGACCTGAATTTTAGCCCCTTTACCCCTTGAGAGAGTCACCTTTTTCAGTGGGGCTGATGGTACAAGAAGGAATGGAAAGGCAGGGTCAAATTCCAGAAGATCGCAAAAGATGTAGAATAGAAATGGGTAACTGATTACAGACAAGGGTAAAAGAGAAAGAGAGCTGATTCTGCTTCATGAAGCCTGGAGAACTTTACAATGGTGATGCCATTATTACCAAGAAGTAGGTCAGAAAATGTTTGGAAGGTCAGATTATCAATTTAGCTTCAGACATTTTGAGATGACGGTGCCTTCTAGACAACAACAAAGAAATGTCATAAGGCCACTGATTACAAAAGAGCAAGAAGACTGGGACTGAAGAGAGAGTGACCAACTGCTGTAACAAATGAGCAGACAAATTTTAGTGACTCAAACACAACAGAAGTTATTTTGGTTATTGTTGAACATAAAGCAGTCCAAGGCCAGTCCATCCCTGGGCTGGAAATGGCTTTCTTTCACATGGTAAGTTGGGGACCTAGGTGCCTTCCATCTTTGGCTTTGTTTTTGTCCTGGGAACCTTTAGTACTATCTGCATCCATCCAATAAAGGGTAAAGGAGAGAATAAAGAAGGCATACCCACCTCCTCATAAGAATCTTGGCCTGGAAGATTACTTCCACTCACATTCTGTTTAGACGTGCATGACCACATCTAACTGCAAGGGAGGCTGAGAAGTGTAATCTACCATGTGTTCAGGCAAAGAGGACTCTGATATTGTGACAGCCCATAGTCTCTGCCCCAGGAGAGGCCTCACTCATCTCTCTTTAGGTAGAAGTTCTATGAAGGCAGAGACTATGTTGGTCTTCTCCACTCTATCTCCATCATCTTGTACATTGTCTGAAAACCTAACAAGTGTGCAACACTTGACAAATGAAGTTACAGCTGAAGCTATGGGTGTGGAAAACAATTTCCAAAAGAGAAACTGTGCAAAAGAAAGAAGAGAGATAAGAGGATTTTTTTTAAGATTTATTTATTTTTGGCTGTGGCGGGTCTTCGTGGCTGCAAACAGACTTTCTCTAA
Source organism: Raphicerus campestris (assembly GCA_006410735.1). Lineage (NCBI taxonomy): Eukaryota > Metazoa > Chordata > Mammalia > Artiodactyla > Bovidae > Raphicerus > Raphicerus campestris. Next base: position 1,255,409 of record SJYW01017207.1, read on the forward strand.
GTGCGGCAAGCAATGCCTTTCTCTCTTGTAGGATGTGGGTTTCTCATTGTGGTAGATTCTCTTGTTGCAGAGCACAGGCTGTAAGACACATGAGCTTCAGTAATTGTGGCCCAGGGGCTCAGTAGTTGCAACTTGCAGGCTTTAGAACGCTGGCTCAATAATTGTGGCACGCGGGCTTAGTTGCCACATGGCATATGGGATCTTTGCAGAGCAGGGATCAAACCTGTGTCCCCTGCATTGGGAGGCAGATTCTTAACCACTGGACCATTAAGGATGCCCAAGAGGATACTTGCATAGCAAAAATTATTTTGTATTATGGTTGGTACCATTTGTGGAGGACCTGTCATATACCTAACCTTCACAACAACCTTACAAGGTTGTAGATTTTATTCACCACATTTTAAATATGATGGAACCTGTACCTCGAAGATGTCCACCACCAGAAAAGTTCAGAGCCAGCATCTAGACCCTGGGTCTTCTAATTGTTCATCTCGAAATCTTTCTAGAACACAATGTCCATTTAGTGGGCAAAAGGCTAAGCAACCTTGACTATTGTGTTGTGCCCTAGAAGGAGAAAGAGGCCTTGGAAACTCATGGAGCTGTCGCAAAGGTAATTCAGGTGACTTGGCAGATTTCGCGTTCTTGGGTTACGTTGGGACGCTTGCAGAGCTGCCTGGGAAATCATGAGCCACTCCATATATAACCAGTATTGGATGTCGTGCTTTGTTGCTTCATTCAGCAAGCCTTCCCCAGAGAACTCCCAGCTGTTGTGCCGACCTTAGCTTGGCTGCTATGTTGCAGTAACTTTGGCTTTCCTGTTTCTGAGACGTTTACCATGTGGTGACCTATTAATTGTCTGCCTTCTTCAGCAGCCACCTCTGCTGATGTCACATAAATGCCACCTGCCCCTCAACAATGAGGAAAACAAGTGCCTTGTCAACTAAGGTTTAGCCCAGGCTTCTCAGTTTCACTGAGAACTCTAAGAACTTTCCTATTGATTTTATCTCCAAGAAGTTCCTTGAACCTCTCCACTTTCCTCTTCTTCACCGCTACAAACTGTCAGTTCTCCCCTGAATTATTTAACAGGTTTCTTTCTGGTCTTCCCCAATCCAATCTTTTCTCTCCCTCCAACTTACGCAGGCTTCCTTTGTGGCTCAGATGGTATAGAATCCACCTGAAACGTGGGAGACCTGGGTTTGATCCCTGGAGGAGAGAACAGCTACCCACTCCAGTATTCTGGCTTGGAAAATTCCATAGACTATAGAGTCCATGGGGTCACAAAGGGTCGAACCCGACTGAATGAATTTCACATAACCAATTTATCCTCAACAGTTCAGCAAGAGGAATTTTCTTTTTTTATGTTCATATAGTCTTGTCATCTCTTTGCTTAAAATACTGTAAGAACTTGCTCTGACCTTAGTATAAAGATCAAAAGAGGTTTTCAGCCTTACAAGAGCCAGACCCACCAACCTCATGGGACACTTGTTTTCTCAACTTCTGCCTCCTGGGCACACTGGCCTTTTTGGGGGGTTCTCACACATGCTGGGCTTTCTTCCCATCCTAGGACCATCACATACACTGGCCCTCCTTGCTCCTACCTGTCTCCTATTCATTCTTCCCATCACAGTTCAATAATTACCTCTTTACAAGTTTTGCCCTTAATACTTAGCTAAATCAGGTTTCTCAAGGTGGCCTGTGTTTTTCTTTTTTAACACTAATCACAATCTATGAGTATACATGTGTGTGCAATTATTGGGTTAATGTCTATTTCTTCTACTACTGTATCACCAATACTAGCACAATGCCACTTGGCACTTAACAGGTATTTGTTGAATGAGGAAATGAATGATTTGCCATTTTATAAAACAGAATGTGTTCTCTGGGAGAACAATCTACATCATGCAGAACCCTCGGTAAAGGACTTTCTGATTTGAATCATTTTGTAATACTGTCTCTAGTTTGGCATTCAGGGAGTAATTTTATTTTAAATAAAAATATTCTTTGGTTGATAAGTCAAAAAATTAGTATGAATCACAGCAGGAACAAGAAAAATTAAACCTCGTAGTACTGGTGACATTCTGTTCTGAGTATAAAATTGTACTATTTATATAATATTTATTAGCAAAATGGTAATCCTTTAATGCGCTCTTCTGCTCATCTAGATTTACATTATTTAAAAGTCTTTGTTCATCAAGTTTTATTTTTCCTTTAAGAATTTCAATCCTAAGGTTTAGTAAATGAAGTATATATACAGTTCATGAACATATTTTAAGACTTTTGGGAAATACTCTAAACAAAAGCTATTTTGAGGATTAGGAAATAGCTTGTCTGAATATTGCCAAGTGAATCTGGAGTAACCTTTCTGTGGGATGCAATGAAAAAAGCAAGGCAAGAACTTCAACATTCTCAGTTCAAGGTTACAAGAAAATGTGAACAAAAAGTGTTTCTCATCCTGTTAACACTTGGACACACAGAACATAAAAACAGTGTCTTCTTTCACTTATGAAAACTTTTAAACACACAGGGAAACTTTGACCTTTTGCCTTTTAGCTTCTCTGTGAGGGATTCACATCGATTTTGACTTCTTTTTCTCCTTCCCAACTTCATACTGTGTATTTAATGTCCCTTGTCTACCTGGCCATCCCACTGTATACATACAAAGTGAGTTGGCACTGGGAGAGGAAGAGAGGGCAACCAGATGCTGTGTGTATAATGGTAACAACATTGTAATATCAGAGCTTCCCTCTCGGCTGCCAGCTGAAGGAGAAAGGAAAATGTTTCATTCATAACACATCAAATATAAATGCCCTTTCTAAAAATGGGCAAAGATAGATGAGTGTTGGCAGAGTCAGGCCAAACAGTTACTCAGGGCAACAGCAAATTCTTACACAGGAGTGAATATAGCTCTTAAGAACTAGGAAGCTTGTTCTGAAGGGTCTGTGTCTTAAATCAAATGTTTTGCTCTATCATTAAGAACTTCAGAGCCCCAAGGACTATGTTGTTTATATGAAAACTGCTAACTATTGTAAGGGTATTATACATAAAATAAGTGTATTATATAAGTAAAATAAATATTTAAAATAAAATTAAGCTGTTTTTAGGGAGTGATGGCATTCAGAAATAACACTTTACAAGCCCAACCAGAAAGAGATCCAAAGGGAATTTCAGGTTAAACTCAACAAAGTGGGGCCAGCGCCCCTACTGGCGAAGTGAGGCACTGCATACTCCAATGCTCACCTATGTGAAGTACACTTGTCCGGTAAGCGGAGATGAAGTGAAGTGAGAAGTCCCTCAGTCGTGTCTCTTTGCGACCCCATGGACTATAGAGTCCATGGAATTCTTCAGCCCAGAATACTAGAGTGGGTAGCCGTTCCCTTCTCCAGGGGATCTTCCCAACCCAGGGATCAAACCCAGGTCTCCTGCATTGCAGGCAGATTATGAGCGGAGCCACAAGATAAGCCAAAGAATACTGGAGTGGGTAGCCTATCCCTTCTCCAGAGGATCTTCCCGATCCAAGAGTCAAACCGGGGTCTCCTGCATTGCAGGCGGATTCTTTACACCAACTGATTTATCAGGGAAGCCCCACACTTGCCAGGAACCAGGCACTAGAAGCAGGGTATTTTTTAGAAAGATGGGGCCAGTATGGTGCCGTGGAACAGGGCAGCTGCAGAGAGAACTGGCAGTGAAGGCAAAAACCAAAACAATGTTTCTAAAAACGTTTCAACTGGGCACAAAGGAATTCTCTTGTAAAAACAAAGACTCACAGCCAGTCTTGGAGCTGAAAAGCCCATCCAGCTCTTTGTTCAAGGTGTCTCCACTTGGGCAAACTTTCTCCTATAAGAACACACCTCAATTTTTTTAAAAAGAACTTTGCTGTTGCTAAGTCACTTCAGTCGCGTCCAACTCTGTGAAACCCCATAGACAGTGGCCCACCAGGCTTCTCCATCCTTGGGATTTTCCAGGCAAGAGTACTGGATTGGGGTGCCATTGCCTTCTCCAGAACCTTAGCATATAATCCACCTCATTCATGTTATAGGTAAAATATATTAGAACCTAGAACCGGACATAGGGAAAATACATTTATTCATTATGCTATGAAATATAGAAATAAATATATTTATGCCATGCACTACTAATTTTGTAAATTGAAAAATAATATGCTAAAGTTAGAGGCTGAAAGAAAGCTGAGTAAGTAACTTTTTTTTCCCTTAGGAAATCTAATGAGGTTCTACTTAAAAGTCACAAAGAAGGGATACTGAATACAGCAAGAGAGGTCAGCTATGATAGGACAAAGCTAATTAAAAACCAATTACATTCTCAAATTAGCCAAGAAACTATAGCAACTCCTACTTCAGAAGCAGGGTCTCTTTCTTAAATTTAGCTTCTTGGGGAGTAGAAATAGTCTGCTGCTGCTGCTGCTGCTAAGTCGCTCAGCCGTGTCTGACTCTGTGCGACCCCATAGATGGCAGCCCACCAGGCTCCCTTGTCCCTGGGATTCTCCAGGCAATAACACTGGAGTGGGTTGCCATTTCCTTCTCCAATGCATGAAAGTGAAAAGTGAAAGTGAAGTCGCTCAGTCGTGTCCGACCCTCAGCAACCCCATGGACTGCAGCCTTCCAGGCTCCTCCATTCATGAGATTTTCCAGGCAAAAGTACTGGAGTGGGGTGCCATTGCCTTCTCCGGGAAATAGTCTAACATAGTAGAAATAGTAGAAATGTTCTAACAGTCATCTTCTGTGATGAAAAAAACCAAACCATAGGCTCCTGAGACAGCCACACACAGCTACACGAGTGGCAAAATCAGGACTCAGGCCATTTTTAAGTATGAGAAAACCAGATCTTCATTTAAGATACAATCTTTGTTCTATATGTTTGCCTCAAATCCCATTGTTCTATTATGTTTTCTTCTTTGACAATGGCCATAATAGCCTCTCATTTTTCATATTTGTGCAGTACTTTGTATATATCTGTTTCTACTTTTAAGCATTTCTTAGCATTTTATTGGTTGAATCATTAATTTTCTATTTTATTTACATATTTTTGGCTGTGCTGGGTCTTATTTCATGTTCAGGCTTTTCCCTAGTTGCAGCAAGCAGAGGCTACTCTCTAGTTGCAATAAAGGGCTTCTCGTTGCAGTGGTTTCTCTTGTTATAGGCACAGGCTCTAGGGCGTGTGGGCTTCAGTAGCTGCAGCACGAGGTCTCAGTTGTTGCAGTTCCTGGGTTCTAGAGCACAGGCTCAATAGTTGTGGACCATGGATGGAAGCAACCTAGATGTCCATCAGCAGACAAATGGATAAGAAAGCTGTGGTACATATACACTAAGAAATATTACTTAGTTATCAAAAAGAATGAGCTTGAATCAGTTCTAATGAGGTGGATGAAACTGGAGCCTATTATACAGATTGAAAAGTCAGAAAGAAAAACACCAATACAGTATATTAATGCATGTATATGGAATTTAGAACGATGGTAACAATGACCCTATATGCAAGACAGCAAAAAAAGACACAGATGTAAAGAACAGACTTTTGAACTCTGTGGGAGAAGGTGAGGGTGGGATAATTTGAGAGAACAGCACTGAAACATGTATATTACCATAAGTGAAATAGATGACCAGTCCAAGTGCAATGCATGAAACAGCACACTCAAAGCTGGGGCACAGGGGCAATGCAGAGGGATGGGATGGGGAGGGAGGTGGGAGGGGGTTCGGGATGGGGGACACATGTACACCAATGGCTGATTCATGTCAGTGTATGGCAAAAATCACCACAATATTGTATGGTAATTAGCCTCCAATTAAATCAATTAATTGTTTTAAAAAAAAAAAAAAGTAGTTGTGGACCATAGGCTTATTTGCTCCTTGGCATGTGGAATCCTCCTAGAGCGGGGATCAGACCCCGGTCTCCTCCATTGCCTACTGGATTCTTCACCACTGAGCCATCAGGGAAGCCCTTGAATCAGTATTTTTTTACTACTAAATCTATAAGTAAATTAAAGACTGTACCGGTTAGGATGAAACTGAACTGCTATTACAAATACAAAATTTTTAGTGAACCAAAAGTAGTTGAAGTGTATTTCCCACTTATGCAACAGTTCAGGACTGGTATCCATGCTGGTAGGCCTCTCTCTTCAACCTCTTGTGTGGCTCTTCTATCCTCTATGGATACAATAGCACCTCTAGCTAGCTGGCAGACGTGGAAGGAGAGCCAAAAGGACCTAAACATACATTTCTGAAAAGTCCCAGCCCAGCTGTGCACAAGTCACTTCCACTCCAAACCAAGGAAGAAAGAAAACTGAATTCTGGGTGCTTGCTTGGCTATTGTCTTTCCACTAAAGAAGAGACGGGACTGATCACTGGTAGACAGCTGACAATCTTTGCCATAGTCATCCTCTCAGATCCATCACTTAAGGCTTTAGTCTTAAGTAATGTGGGGAAAGGAATAAAACGTACAGCTGCATTTTATTCCTCAAGTTTCTTCCATTTGTCCATGATTCACTGAGCGCCTGCTGCTGCTGCTGCTGCTGCTAAGCCGCTTCAGTCGTGTCCGACTCTGTGTGACCCCATAGACGGCAGTCCACCAGGCTCCCCCATCCCTGGAATTCTCCAGGCAATAACACTGGAGTGGGTTGCCATTTCCTTCTCCAATGCATGAAAGTGAAAAGTGAAAGTGAAGTCGCTCAGTCGTGTCCGACCCTCAGCGACCCCATGTACTGCAGCCTACCAGACTCCTCCATCCATGGGATTCTCCAGGCAAGAGTACTCTAACTTCTCAGAGTCTATATTAACTAACGAAGAACCCAAAGCTGTGCACAATTAAATATAAGCTGCAAAAATAAGATTTTTTTTTTAAATCAAAGGCATACTCAAAATCAAACTGAAATTAACTTTCAATATTACCCAAGCAGAAAACTTTTACTTATTTTTTCAAATAAATCAGTCAGTAAGTTAAAATCCATGTCCTGAATATAGACTTTGCTCAGGGCCCCATCTTCATCCATGCTCTGAATATAAACAAATATAATATTTGTATCCTGAACATAAGGAGTTTCCTCTCTAGTTGGAGAACTAATAATAGAAGTATGTGATTTCTTTCTCAGTTTTAAAGTCTGCAGTGCTATTACACATCTAAGCTAAAGTCACTTCCTTATATATAAACTTTTTTATTGGTTTTTACTTATTTGGTGGACGGATTTTATCCTTAAAGAGTTTCCCATCAAATATTCAAGGTATATGTGATTCATCCTTTGTCTCCTCTATCACCAGGTCTCACTGTAGACAAAGCAAGAAGTGCCACAGTTTCTTGGTCTAATTACAGCTAAGCCAAATGAGTACATACTGAGCAGCGTCAGCCCAAATCAACAGGCCACCCACCACGAGAGGGAAAAAGAAGACACTGATTTCTCCTGCAGAGAACTGGAAGAGCTTTCGATGGAAACAGGAGATTATTGTGTTCTGTCATTGGCAAGTGCAAACAGTGCCTAGCACAGTCACCCACAGGCCATAATATTTAACAAATATTTCTGAAAGCATGATAGTAAAAAGAAAAATAGTGGTTAGACAGATGTGTGGCACAGTATCTTCCTCCACATTCCCTCCCCATATTCCTGCAGAAGTAATTCTAGGAAGAACATTGTACAGGAAAAAAAAAAATATATATATATATATAGTTGCTTATGGGTAAGTAACTGGGATTTTTGAACTAAGGTTCAAAATAATTTTAAATTGTGAAGCTCTAAGTTTCAAAATATTAAAACATAAGATCTCTTTTCTACTCCAGTCTAACAGTCTAGTTTTTCACTTAGTAAAATCTCTGCTTAGTTTTTAAGTATTGGTTTAAATTTTGCCAACTGGAAGCAAATAAAAACTTGCGGATGTGCTATAGATAAATGATTCTCAAATGGGAGTTGGTGGGAGACTATCAGCATCTCAGCAAGATAATGGAGCTAGGAATGTGTGGCTTGGAAAGCTTCCTCAAACTGACTCTACAACTCCCCCACCCTCATCCTCACTCAGAACTACTGTTTGAGTTGTTACTTAATGACTTAAGATTGAACTGCTGTCATGGATGCTTAAGATCGAAAGAAATGGCTGGAAACCTTGTGAATAAAAACAGTGGCCCTTGGAATGCAATTGGTGCAGCCACTATGACAAATACTAAAAATAGAGGTTGCTCAAAATATTGAAAATAGAACTACCATATAATCCAGCAACGAATTCTTGGGTATACAGGTCTACCTTGATTCCTAAGAGAGTTATGATCTGAAAAAAAAATCATAAATTGAAAATATCATAAGTATAAAATGTATTTTTTCCTACCTACCAAACATCATACTTTAAACATGTTCAGAACACTTAGGTTGGCCTACAATTGGGCAAAAATTACCTAACACACAGCCATAGTAGTCACATCCATACATGACTACTGGAGAAATCATAGTTTTGACTAGACAGATCTTTGTTGGTAAAGTAATGTCTCTACCTTCACCAGAGACATTTTTTAATGAAGTGTTAAATATCTCATGTGATTTAGTGAATACTGTACTGAAAGCTTTGACTGTGTGGATCACAACAAACTGTGGAAAATTCTCAAAGAGATGGGAATACCAGACCAACTGACCTGCCTCCTGAGAAATCTGTATGCAGATCAAGAAGCAACAGTTAGAACTGGACATGGAACAACAGACTAGTTCTAAATTGAGAAAGGAGTACATCAAGGCTGTATATTGTCATCCTGCTTATTAAACTTATATGCAGAGTTCAGTTCAGTTCAGTTCAGTCACTCAGTCTTGTCCGACTCTTTGCGACCCCATGAATCGCAGCATGCCAGGCCTCCCTATCCATCACCAACTCCCGGAGTTCACTCAGATTCACGTCCATTGAGTCAGTGATGCCATCCAGCCATCTATCCTCGGTCGTCCCCTTCTCCTCCTGCCCCCAGTCCTTCCCAGCATCAGAGTCTTTTCCAGTGAGTCAACTCTTCGCATGAGGTGGCCAAAGTACTGGAGTTTCAGCTTCAGCATCATTCCTTCCAAAGAAATCCCAGGG
>SJYW01017207.1:1303782-1329800 GCA_006410735.1 Raphicerus campestris
TAGAAGTTAAATAAGCAGGGTGACAATATACAGCCTTGACATACTCCTTTTCCTATTTGGAGCCAGTGTGTTGTTCCATATCCAGTTCTAACTGTTGCTTCCTGACCTGCATATAGGTTTCTCAAGAGGCAGGTCAGGTGGTCTGGTATTTCCATCTCTTTCAGAATTTTCCACAGTTTATTGTGATCCACACAGTCAAAGGCTTTGGCATAGTCAATAAAGCAGAATTGGGTCCCATGAAATTTGTGAGTTCCAAAAAGGTCTCAGGTGCTGAGCAGGTGCTGAATTCATATATGTAATATATCCATGTAATAATAATATCCTATAACAAAGATTTTAATATCACGTTTGGAAGTTATAATTAAACATAGTCTCTTCCAACTGATGCCACAATCAAAAAGTGGCCCAGTTTTGAGCAGCACTTTATTTTAATGGGGAGAATGTAAATCTTTCAGTTCAGTTCAGTTCAGTCGCTCAGTCGTGTCCGACTCTTTGTAACCCCATGAACCGCAGCACACCAGGGCTCCCTGTCCATTACCAACTCCTGGAGTTTACCCAAACTCATGTCCATTGAGTCAGTGATGGCATCCACCCATCTCACCCTTTGTCATCCCCTTCTCCTCCTGACTTCAATCTTTCCCAACATCAGGGTCTTTTCAAATGAGTCAGCTCTTGGCATCAGGTGGCCAAAATACAGCAAATTGAAGAAATTTATCCATATCAATAATATCAGCACTGTGTTGACAGGCAATCAATAAGTATCTGTTGGATGACCCTTTTTTACAAAGAACATGTGTAAGTGCTAACTGCTCTTCATTCAATCTAATATCATAATGTCTGATAGAGTCCTTGGAGTTCTATCTTGCAAACCATGTTTTAAAACACATGTTGGAGCCAGATTCATCACAATTGCAAGGCAGAACATCATAAGGATTCTACTCAGCCCCTTAATATGCAAACAAGCCTGAAGTCATCAAACTCAAATGCTCACTGATAAAAACAAACCAAAAAAGGCTAAAGAGGCTCTCTTCACTCAGTAGGAGAAAAAACAATCTAAAATGTAAAATGACTACTCTGTGAGAATATGGAAATTACCATAGCAAGTAAGCAAGCATATAGGAATTTAAGGTTTGCACAGTCAACAGCAACCAAATTATCTGTACCAGATGGAAAGCCCCTAGCAGATATAGCTAGCTCCTAATCTTCCATATAGGGCTTCCCTGGTGGCTCAGATGGTAAAGCGTCTGCCTGCACTGTGGGAGACCCGGGTTCCATCCCTGGGTTGGGAAGATCCCCTGGAGAAAGAAATGGCAACCCACTCCAATACTCTTGCCTGGAAAATTCCATGGACTGTCACAACTTCATGAATTTCACTACTTGCAAACAAAAACATTTTTTTTCTGTTTTCCGGTTCCCTTTCTTCTACCTGGTTCAAATGAATAGACAAATTAAATAACTCTTTACTTCTACAGTGCTTCTTAGAGATCGATTGCATAAGTATGTCATGGAAAACAATTCAAAATCTGGTAAATGGGCAGAAAGACTGGCATTAGATTTCTATTTCTTTCAAAGTGGAGAGCCCATTTCCATGCTACCACATGGACATAAAGATTATGCATTGTTTGACACTATATATAATCAAAGAAGAGTGGGGCACAAAACCTTATACATGTGTCCATAGCAGTATTCTTCACAATAGTCAAAAAATGAAAACAATCCTAATGCTCATTAGCTGATGAATGGATAAGTAAAATGTGGTATATCCATTCAATGGCATATTATTCAACCATAAAAGGGGATGAAGTACTAATACATGCTACAACATAAATTTCAAAAACATTATGCTAAGTGAAAGAATCTAGTCACACACACAAACACACACACACAAACATTTTTTAAGTTATGCCTTTGCCTTTAAAAAAAAAGTTTTGTTTTTTTTTTTACCATGGTGCATATGGGATCTTAGTTCTCTGACCAAGGATTAGACCTAAGCGCCCTTCATTGGAAGCTCAGAGTCTTAAACATTGAATCACCAAGGAAGTCCCAAGACCATATATATGATTCCACTTGCATGAAATATCCAGAACAGGCAAATTTACAAAGTAAATTAGTCACTGCCTAGAGCTGGGGTGAAAAGGAGGGAATGGAAGTGAGTACTAATTGGTGGGGGTTTCTCTGTAATGAAAGAGGTAATACTTTAGATTGTAGTAATGTTTGCACAATCCTGTGACTATACTAAAAAACCTTGAATTGTATGCTCTGTTCAGTTCAGTTCAGTTCAGTCACTCAGTTGTGTCCAATCTCTGTGACCCCATGAATCGCAGCATGCCAGGCCTCTCTGTCCATCACCAACTCCCAGAGTTCACTCAGATTCACATCCATTGAGTCAGTGATGCCATCCAGCCATCTCATCCTCTGTCATCCCCTTCTCCTCCAGCCCCCAATCCTTCCCAGCATCAGAGTCTTTTCCAATGAGTCAACTCTTTGCATGAGGTGGCCAAAGAACTGGAGTTTCAGNCTTGCTTCTATCACCAGTCACATCCACAGCTGGGTATTGTTTTTGCTTTGGCTCCATCCCTTCATTCTTTCTAGAGTTAGTTCTCCACTGATCTCCAGTAGCATATTGGACACCTACTGACCTGGGGAGTTCCTCTTTCACTATCCTATCATTGTGCCTTTTCATATATCAACTATATCTAAATAAAGTTTTTTTTTTTAAAAGCAGAGGGAAGATTTGAGTAATTATCTAGGCTTAGATTTGTCATTTGGAGGCACAATTGTCTACTTGATTTTCTAAACAAATTCACTAGAAAATTACTGTCAGCTCTATTTTCTTGATAATGTAATTCTTGTACTTCAAAACCATTTTTAAGGAGTTTTTTTAAAGTCTCCTTTTTATAAAAATCTAAGAAAGTTATAAAGTATGNTATCTAGGCTTAGATTTGTCATTTGGAGGCACAACTGTCTACTTGATTTTCTAAACAAATTCTATCAAATTCACTAGAAAATTACTGTCAGCTCTATTTTCTTGATAATGTAATTCTTGTACTTCAAAACCATTTTTAAGGAGTTTTTTTAAAGTCTCCTTTTTATAAAAATCTAAGAAAGTTATAAAGTATGACAAACTTTTAAGGAAATTATATCAAAAATGATATAATCACTATCATTATTTTTGTCCTATTCCTTTATTTATTCCTTTGTTGTTGTTCTAATAAGACAATAATTTGCTTCACCTTTACCCAAATGAGGCTTTGTTTTTATATGTGTCAGCATTAACCTGAAGCTAATCATTTACCCTGAGTGGTGTCAAAAAATGACTTATTTTCAGGATAAGTTAATAATATCTGAAATAACCCTATTATGCTCTGTCAGCCACCAACATACACTGGAGTGAGTAAAGAAAACGCAGTTGGTTAACTGACCTTGCACAGTTTAACTGTCAAATAAATTCCATAATGGACAGCTCAGAAATCTAATTTGGTAATATTGAGAAACTCCCCTCCTCGTCTTTGTCCCTCCCTCATGCTGTCTAGATGGTTCAAGAAACAGCAATTATAACACTGACATCTAGCTCTAATATGTGGAGTGTTTCCTATATCTGCCTTGATATTCATGACATTATCCTAACTTTCCTAGAACCTAGAAGATGCTGTCTTAAATTATAATTTTCATACGCTGATGTAGTCTTCCATTTCTTTTTGGCAGAGAAACTAGAAAACCTTATAAATGAGAAATACCTCAAGTAACAAAAATCATATGTCACATTTGGCTCCATGAAGAACTACAAATCTCTGAACAATGGCAGATTTTTTCCCACAGGAAGATCTTAATGAACTCCCAGTGTAGACCTGTACCTTATCTTTGACCACTGTTTAAACTCCATCTCTGCCTAACAAATCAGGCAAGATCTCCAAAAATGATTTATGGAACAGGAAAAATCTCTGCTCAACAGTGTTCCAGAAGTTCACGACCATGGGAGTGATGCCACAGTAGAAAGTAAACTATGAAGGGTCACAGATCTTGACTGAACACTGCACCCCACGACAGCGAGCTAATCTCAAGCTGTTTTAAGTGACAGGAAAATTAGAGTGAGGGCCTTTGCATTGGCTTTCTTCTTTAGCTAGCAACCAAAACGAGTTCTGTGAACATTTATTCAAGACCTGGAGCTCTGTTCAGGCACAAAGGCAGAGCTAAGATGAAAACAACTCTAGACCAAGACCTTTGAAAGCCAAGAATTTTCAAATGAATTTTTAAAATTATTACCTAAAAGTATCCGCTGTCTCTCAGACTGAAATGTTTAGCAGTATAAACACAGAACATAGTTTTCTTCTTCAGTGTTTTATAAAGCTCAAGAGCTCTACATAATAATCATAAGTATGCCAAATGATTCATAAAGGGTAAAATTTTGAGGAAAGGTGATATTAGAATTGCAAAATAAAATTTTGTAACAGTCAAAACCATTTTATTATTGGACAGTTATGTTTTGCTTTTTTGAAAAGAAATATACAATAATGACTTTGTTTGTTCAAATAAAATGCACTTGATGCTCTTACACATGTTTGGGAAAAGGAAGGCTGTCTCCCCTTACATGTATAATTTCTTTCAATCTCCTAGTGATAAACATTCACAAACAGGGAAATCACCAGTGATTCACCTTACACATGAAATGTAAATAATATCTGGGAGTAAACCCATTGCAAAATTATTTTACTTAAATCTTTCTAGTAGTTTATCACCAAAATAAAAGGAGTGAAAATTTCTACTTTTTTCAGCATTTCTTTTTCCCCAGTAACGGATTTGGAAGCAAACAGAATAGTTCACTTTTACTTTAGATATTTTGAAGCTTTAAGTCTTGCTAGATTCCTTTATAAAAGCTACCTGTGGACCAATCCTAGGCCTCATGTTCATTTCACAGACGCCAAGATTCTAGGGCTGCACGGAACACAGTCCTGAAAGAAACGTGTTAAATAGCAATCATCGAGTCTATTAAAGTGGTTCCAAATTGTCCAGCCCTGCACTCAGGATTCACAATAATTCCTGGGGTTGGCCCTGGCTAAGCGACAAGTTGATGGGGCAGAAGGTGGGGAGGAAAATGACCCCGGAAGCAGAGTGTTGGTTTTACACCCGCTGAGTATCTGTTACAAGTGAATTTCCTCTGGCGCCAGCAGGTATTTTGAGCAGGCATCCAGAGGGATCCCAGAGGGGACGGAAGGGAGTTGGGGAGATGGAGCTGGACGTTTGGGGATCAAAGTTTTAAGGATCTCAGAGGAAAGCGGTAAGATCTGGATTGATTGGCCCAAAAGCTTCAAGTGAGATGTAGAAGGTATTTCAAATTTCTGCGGCTTAGAGCATCGGAGGAAGAGGTAGAAAGGTGGAGAGTAAAGAAGATCCCAGGGGACCTTCAAACCGGGCCAAGGGAGTAAAATTCCAGACAAGTCCGCAAGGACGAGGAGAGGCGCTACCGTCGCTTTTTACCCCGGGATCCCCAGAGGGCAGCTCCAATCGGCAGACCGTGCCAGCACGCTGGGGCGCGGCTGCCACCGCTCTCATGGGTCCCATGTCGTAAGAGGGGAAGCTGAGGCTCCCGGGGGAGACCAGGGGCGCTGAGGTGCGCGCAGAGGCCGCGGCCAGTCTTCTCTGGAGGTCTGAAAGGCAGAGCCATTCATTAAAGCCTGGCTGCCCGCTGAAGCGCTCAGGAAAAGTGACTGCGATTTATTTGGATTAGTCACTACACAGGTCTGGGGAGACAGCTATTTATCCGATGCAGGTCCTTGACAAATTGACTGGGCAGGGCTGCCGAGGACAATCCCTCTGACCCCGAGCGGTGCTGGGGCGGAAAGCAGGATCCTCCCACCTGCTCCGACCCACAGCGGCGCGCACAGCCTCGGAGACGCGCACCTCCACCTGCGGACGCGCGGCGGCCTGCCGGGGGCCCTCTCCGGGTTGGAGGGGCTCCGGCTCGGCAGCTGGGCCCTTTCAGGAGACTTCCACTCTCTCTCCAGCGGAACCTTTTCCCTGGGTTCCGGGAAGGTCACCGAATCGCGATCTGCCCTGCAGGTGATCCAGTCCTGAGCCCACATTGGGGGGATCCACCTTGGTAAAAACCATTTGGTCTGGCAGCATCCGGGTCATTTATCAAAGCGGTAGTTTGGGGGTTTTAGGGAACTATCAATCACGGTGTGAACCCGAAATTTTGGCGACAATAATGTTTTCACTGGTTCTTAGGTGAAGATAACTTAGCCCCTGGTATCACCGATTCTGCAGTTGGTCCACTCCAAAAGCCTATAACTTGTGCTTTTACAGTTCATACACCTAAATGAGAAATAACAAATCCGTTCATTCTATATTTCTGATATTTTCTGACCAATTTATTTCTTCGAATTTATTTCTTTCGGTAATACATGAAGTGCTAGATTAAAATCTTTTCAAAACAAAGAAGTTTGTACTAAGTATCGACCGACAAGGATAAATGGGTAATTTTCCAACTTGAAATACAATCAAAAGGGTTTGTTTTTCCAACAGTATATGCTTTTCATGTAATTTCTTGTTACCTCAGCCTTAAGGCAAACGATGTGTTATAGTAACGCGAAGATGTAAGACTAGACCTAAAATAACGGAATTTTGACCAGGAGCTCGAACTACCGAGGACAAGTGAACAAGATCTCTTTGCTTTCAGAATCTGAAACAGCATTTTTTGGACAGTCTCTAAAAATCTCTGCATCAAGCCATGATGTTAATTCCTTTCACCTTTTGCCTTTATGTTAGTTAAAGACCTAAGCCTGTGAGAATCATTTGAATAAATTCTTTCTTATCCAGTAAAAGAAATCCGATCCTTTCAGTTAAAAGGATGAAAGTTCAGTGCGGCCAGAAGATGAGGGTTTTCACCCTTTTGATGGAGACTATTTGAACTCGAAAATTTTGCGTGGCTATCTATCTTGCTAAAAGTCAGGGCGAGATAATGTGTAATCTGGCTCTGATTTCTTCTGGAAAGAAAACATTGAAATGACTGCTCATTTATCACTGCGCCCACCCTCCCCCTCTCCCACCTTGGTTTAATTGACTATGTAACTCCGAGCCTGTTTGTGTCTTAGCTTGACTGTTGGAAATGAAACCAACTCCGTGAAGGGAGAGTTTTAAATTATCAGGTTTATTATGGAAAGAAATCATAAGAAAAACATACAGGAAACGGTTGAAAAACTCTACCATCAGCCAAAACTTTGAGGAACCACCCAAATTTTGCGATGACTCATCAGGTTTTTCTTCTTGTATGACTGCTTGGTCAATCTGCAAATGTAGGTTCCCTGACTAATAGTAACTACTCAAGACTTAAAATACTATTTGTGACATTATCCTTAAACAGATTGCAAGAATACCTACTCTAGTGATTATAGAAATTAAAATGATCAAATCATTTGTTTTTAGTCCAGGTAGCTATTTTAGCCAAACAGACACAGCATTTATTTCCTCTAAGCAGACGCCTGAAATCACACACACACACACACACACACACAAACAAGTCATATAGACTAAAATTTAATCTCATTGGTAATCATTTATAGAACTTATATTTTTATTATATACATATATATATGTCAAGATTTCTTACAATGGTAATCCACAATTTTGACAAGAAATCAGTGAAACAGCTACTCTCGAATACTGAGAATGCATAAATTAGAATAATCTAAAAATGTTCAAAAGTATTATTTAAAAGATTAAAATACATATGCCATCTAACCTAGCAATTCTATTTCAGGAAATTTATTTGACATAAAGAATTAATATCAAGGGATATTAATCATGGTATGTGAATAAAAATTATAATTTAAGGAATATTCACAATAAAAAACATTTTTCCTGNGATTAAAATACATATGCCATCTAACCTAGCAATTCTATTTCAGGAAATGTATTTGACATAAAGAATTAATATCAAGGGATATTAATCATGGTATGTGAATAAAAATTATAATGTAAGGAATATTCACAATAAAAAACATTGGAAACTAATATGAAGAACAGGAAAAATGATTTTGCCATTTAAGTGTGTCATAGAACATTTGGTGACATCGAAACACATAACATGTAAGATAAAATGAATTAGATGAATGTTTCACAAAAAATGAGTGTGTGCGAAAGTCTCTCAGTCACATCTGACTCTTTGCAACCCCAGACTGTGGCCTGCCGGGCTTCTCTGTCCATGAAATTCTTCAGGCAAGAACACTGGAGCGGGTAGCTGTTTCCTTCTCCAGGGATTTTCCCAACCCAGGGACAGAGCCCAGGTCTCCCTCATTGCAGGCAGATTCTTTACCATCTGAGCCACCAGGGAAGCCCAAATTATATTCATAGAAAGTATTTGGGAAGACATATATATCACAGAGTAAGGACATTCTGTGTTTTTGTGTGTGTTTTATATTATACATATGAAATTTTAATGTACAGAAAAGCTATGTGATAGCAAGCAAGTCTTCCCTTTCATGATTTTATCCATGTTGTTATTGGAGTTGTTGGCTTTTTCCATATTGGTTCATAAAGTTCTAATTGATTAAGGAAAGAAGTCTTCTTTCTATCACGTATTTCCAAATATTTTTCCTATTTGAAATCTATGTTTTGATTTTCTTCATTTAAAATATGTATGTAAACACATTTATCAGTCTTTCCTGGCTTCCAGGTTTCGTGTTTGCTTGGAAAGCCACCTGCCCTATACACACACACTAAAATTACAGTGTTTAAAAGTGTATCATTTTTCTCCTACTAGTTTTATAGTTTTACTTTTTTACTTTTAAATCTTTAGTGCATTTAGAATTTATCTGAGTTCAAGCAGTGAGGTAAGGATATAGCCTCTTTGCACTAACATGATGAGGAATGCAATTTTCCATTGATCTGAAATATCACTATTTTCAAAGATTAAATTTTCATTTATATTTGGATGTCTAGACTCCTTATATTGTCCCAACAATGTATCTTTTTACTCAGGTGCCAACATACCATTATTTAAATTAGCATAAGTTCATGATATATTTTAATATAGGACACCATTCCTCCCTTATTACTTTATTCCTCTTTATATTCTTTTTAAGAATATATCTGGCAACATAAAATCCAATTTATCTAACAAAAATTTTCTTTGTATCAGTATTGATATTACATTAAACTTATTAACTAAATAGGGACACTTGATGTCTTCAAAACATTAAGTCTTCAGACCAAGAGCAATATAAATTTTCGTGATGAGCTTTCTTTTCCAATTAAAAAAAAGTGTTCTTCAGTGAGTATTACACTGTCTGGGAGGAACTATATTCTATTAATTGAAACTACATGTTCTCAAGTTTATAAGATCTTGAGCAAGTTACATGAACACTTTGTTCCTCCTTTTTTCTTGAGTATTAATAAGACAGAAATAATATTAGCACCTGCTTCAGAGAGTTGTAGTGAGAATTCAATGAAAACCTCTTCAAAGCACTTAAAACTGTGTGTGGCAACTGTAAGTGCTCAAAACATATTTCCTTTCTCTGTTGTTATTACAAATGGAACCTTTTCCCTTTTTTTGTTTTCTAGCAGGTTGTTACTTGTATGAAGAAAACTGTTGATTTTATTAATCAATTTACAAACTGCCATATTTATTAATTCTCTTATTATTTCTGTAGCTTTTCAATAGGTTCTCTTCAATTACCCAAGTATGTAATTTTATCATCTGAAAGCAATTGTAAACTGAAATTGCTTTCAGCTTTCCTCCTGAAAACAACTATAAATTTTCCTTCTCTTATGCAATTTTACTAACCCATTTCTTTTTCTTGTATAATTACCTTGGCTAAGACTTCTAGAATGATAAAGAATAATAAGAGAGATAATATAATTTTTTGTCCTTGACTTCAATGAGAATATGTCTAATTCTTCATCATATGTTTTTGTCATGTTACAGAAGTTTCTATTTAGTTACACCATAATATTTATTTTTTCAATGAATGCTTGTGTAGTTAATGCTGTTCCAGATAAATGAGGTTCACATGCTCTGTGTCCATCACTTGGAAACAGAGGTACCCATGGGAACAGGAGTATCTCAGTTTCAAGACTCATAAAAATATGAGCATAATTATTAAGTCAATGTGCCTATCTATGCAGTTAATATAGGCATCTTCAGATATTAAAACTACCAAACCATGTCTCTGAAATAGTTCAAACAATTACAAAAAGAAGGATTCCCCAAGAATCCCCTTCTCAGAGAACACCATTTCATCTGATAAGGCATCTGGAAGTTACTCCACTGAAAAAGATTTCTATCAGAAAGGGGTAATTAAGCAGTAGAGAAATATCAGTCAGAAAAACCTGGATTCCATCAAATTCTCCCTGCTTCTGAATGAGTGAACTTGGGCAGATAATCACTCTAAGTATTAGTCTTATGTCTGTAAAAGGAGATGATAACACATACCTAGAAACGTTCTGAAAATTAAACATGATGACACATGTCAAGCACTCAGCCCTCCTGATATGAAGTAATTCTTTCCCTTCAAATCAAAGCCTTCCAAATTATTACTACATTTGCTTTTAATAAATGGGTAATTCCTAAGAATAAATCAACTTGTCCTTCACACCTTAGTGCAGATTTGCTGCCTTTTAAATACAAATATTACTTTTGGAGGCTAATGTTGCTGAAATAAGTTTGTAATCTTATAAATTCTTAATAATGAATGCATAAGGAATTGTTACAAAGAGGAAATAAACCTACATTTCTATAAAACTACCAAATGAAGGAATATAAAATATGATATGGTCCCAGTGAAATTTAGTCTTTTAAAAGGTATAAGATATAGATTTTTCAAATGTAAATCTTTGCTTTACACTTATTTAACTATTATATGGAAGAAAAGTGATTTATAATTATATATCATGGCTAATAGTTTCATCAAAATTATAACAATAATTCAGTTGTAATTATGTTAAAAATTTAAGAACTTAAGTATTTTAATTGTTCTGAAATTGGTGTATTAGTCAATGCTTATTAAAATGCATAAATTAAATGCATTTACATTTAATGCATTTACAGTCATTTTGTTTACAGAAATTTTCATGGTAAATGGATCTGCTCAAACACGTAGGATTGGGATTTCTAGCTTAAAATTGATAAAAGTTCACATTGCAGACTATAATGATTAATTTCTCTAGAAACCTTAGGTTAAGATATACATCTAAATTATCAGAGAAGTCAAATATTTTACTTAGAGAAAGGAGAAGAAAAAGAACCATAACCTAGAGCATACAATAAACATAAGATAAAGCGCATGCATCCTATGCTAAGTCGCTTCAGTCGTGCGCGACTCTGTGCGACCCCATAGACGACAGCCCACCAGGGTCTTCCGTCCACAGGATTCTCCAGGCAAGAACAGTGGAGAGGGTTGCCATTTCATAAATAATAGCAAAAGGTCATGATCATAGAAAACTTAGGATGTACTAATCTGTGTGTTTGTGTGTGTGTGTATTCTCACATCACCCTCATAACAATCCTATGAAGCTAAAAGAGGTTAATCATACAGTCAGAGAAGCAGAACTGGGAACCACCTATCCATCTAGATATGTGTATGCAGGCTGAGTTGTGTCCAACTCTTTTGTGACCCCCTTGGACTGTAGCCCACTAGGCTCCTCTGTCCACAGAATACTGCAGGCAAGAATACTGGAGTGGGTTGCCACGCCCTCCCCCAGGAGATCTTCCTGACCCAGGGATCAAACCTGTATCCCCTATGTCTCCTGCATTGGTTGGCAGATTCTTTACCACTGAGCCACCTAGCAAGCCCCGTCCATTTGGATACAGACTAGCAAAGCCCACTGTATCCTTGGATTTTGCATGTGTAACAACCAATAAATTCTCTTTGCTTAAACCATGATGAGTCTTGTCACTTGACACAGAACCAGTACAAAGGCTCATTTTTATTTGAGAGTCTAAACAATGCAAGAAAGAGCATTCTAAAGTGAGTTTCACAAATAACAACAACAACAAAATTAGCATGGCCATTAACTTCAACGTCTTTCCTATAGCTCTCACCAGCACAGTTTGCTACCAACGCTGAAATAACATTGAGTGGTTTGAATTTCACCGCCTCTCCTCTCCTTTCCCTCCTCTCTAATGGAGCTGCTTAATGAGTAGTGAAAAGTCCCAAAGGTGAATGAGAAAGAGAATGGGATAATCAATTCCAAAGGAAGTAAATGTCTTTAGATCTAATGTCAAGTCCTATATAGATGGATGCAATAAGTATCTCTGTGTGTACTTTTGTTGTTATTTAGTCACTATCTATCCAACTCCCTTGCCGCCTCAGGGACTGTAGCCCGCCACACTCCTCTGTCCTTGAGATTTCCCAGCCAAGAATACTGGAATGGTTTGCCATTTCCTTCTCCAGGGAAATCTTCCCAACCAGGGATCAAACCCAAGACTCCTGCATTGGCAAGCAGATTCTTTACCACTGAACCACCTGGGAAGCCGAATATGTTTAGTAAAGGCAAATTTATAGTCATAGAAAACAAATCACTGTTTGCCTAGGGCTGAAGGCAGAAGTGAGGGAACTTCTCAGAGTGAAAGAAATGGTCTAAAGTTGGATTGGGATAATAGTGAGGGCTGCCTACCTCTACAAATTGACTAACACCTTCTTTTAATTTAAGGGTGAAGTTTGTGGTATATATATTATACTTTCAAAATCTGCTGAAAATTAAAGTGTTATCAGAATAGCTCCGAAATACTAAATCTGATCGTTGTTTGATTTTACTTAAGGCAATTAATAAATTATTTGGGCTTTTGAACAACCAGCTTCAGTACATTAAATGTTGGCATTTACATAGACTGCTTAACTAGAGCATTTAAAGTAAAGCGAAAATAGGAGAGGTCTGGCAGCTTGAAAAGACTTGCTATTGAAGATGGCAGCTGAGTAAGAATGAGCTGGATTATTTGCTAAGGGGCCTACAGTATGACACTGGAATGATAACTACCACTCCACATACTAGTAGAGAAATCTCAAAACAGCAGCCGATTTCCCAAGGGATCCTATGTCATGATGAGGAAGGATTACAGGAAACCTCTACTAACACTTTATTTTCCTTCCTGGAGCTCCGGGAGAGGTTTCAGTAACTCGGTGGACAGGTCAATGGCTACTTACCCTATAGAGTTACCCACAGCCTTCATGATAACTTATGCCTTGCCTACTCCTTCTAAAACCCTCTTTCCTTTTGTCAGAGGCATGTAAGTTTTGTGTTTCCACAAGTTTGCAACTCTCAACTGAGTTTGGTTTGTGACCTGGTAGTTGTTAACTGAAACAGAACATCACACCAAACATGTCTTCAAAGGAAACCCACTGTAAGAAAGCCAGGAATAAGACCTATTTGGCCAAATCAATCCCACCCTTCTGGATATAATTTAAATGAAACAGCATTTTTTGTCACAAAACACATAGACTTAAAGCTAAAATATATAAAAGAAAGCTAAAATATTCAATACTGTTTTAAATTACAATTATGTTTGTGGAGCAGATAAGGAAAAGAATTACTTAGATAATTTAGCTCTTTCCTAAGATACCAGTTTTGTCTCAGTTATCTTGATATTTCAGGGGAAAGATGAAANAAAACCCTCTTTCCTTTTGTCAGAGGCATGTAAGTTTTGTGTTTCCACAAGTTTGCAACTCTCAACTGAGTTTGGTTTGTGACCTGGTAGTTGTTAACTGAAACAGAACATCACACCAAACATGTCTTCAAAGGAAACCCACTGTAAGAAAGCCAGGAATAAGACCTATTTGGCCAAATCAATCCCACCCTTCTGGATATAATTTAAATGAAACAGCATTTTTTGTCACAAAACACATAGACTTAAAGCTAAAATATATAAAAGAAAGCTAAAATATTCAATACTGTTTTAAATTACAATTATGTTTGTGGAGCAGATAAGGAAAAGAATTACTTAGATAATTTAGCTCTTTCCTAAGATACCAGTTTTGTCTCAGTTATCTTGATATTTCAGGGGAAAAAAAATTGTCATAGATTGTGCTAAAGCTGAAAATTCTTCTAATGGTTTTACATGTGTACAAACAATGTAAGTGAAGTATGTTAGTGTAGAGTTTAACATACTAGAAGCAAGCAGTTTAAAAAGGCACTATCACTCTTAACATTTTCCCTGTAGAGAAAATTATTAGATGACAGAGCATGTGGCCACCTGACAGATAGCCATCAGCATAGTTTGTACTACATTCTTTTTTTATGTTATTTTAAAAGAACATTATTCCAGATATTTGGTATCTCAACAGGATTGAGTTTCTCTGGCACTGAATACTTTTTAAATAGATATCAGTCACTTTATTTAAAAATTCATGAGCATTTTAGGATGTGAGAAAGAATATTTTATTCCTGTGTCATTCTTTTCTATAGGTGAAAGATATAAGAATATCTACAGGGGCTTTAAGACAACACTATTCTTTTAACTAGTTTCACAGTACGTGTCAATACCACAGCTAATATAAAAAATGGAAGTCTAATACAATGTGAGTTTTTTTATATGCCAATGTGGTTTATTGTCTTTATATGCCAATGTGTTTTATTATTTTTATATGCCAATATGTTTTAACACACATATACCTCTGAACTATCACTAAATAATTTAGTGCACTAAATTTAGCTACTAAAATAATAGCTCACCTAGAAAATCCCTCAGGGAGGTCACTCATCAGCATTGCTCCCACACATCCAGTGGATTTCTATGTTAGTATAAATTGCTATTTAAGATCTAATCAGTTCTCATATTTCACCGATGAACCCATAATCATATGGCCACCAGAAGCAGAAAGAGGCAAAGAAGGACTCTTCTCTAGAATCTTTAGAGAAAGCACGACCCTGTGTTCACCTTGATTTTGAACTTCTGGTCTTGAGAACTGTGAGAGCATACATTTCTGTTGCCTTAAACCATCCAATTGTGTGGTAATTTCTTACAGCAGCCATAGCAAATTAATGCAAGTCTTGTCCTTTAAAATCTCTAAGTTCATTCTTTAGTCATTAAGTCAATAGACAAGGGTTATTGGCCTTTCTTAATAAGAATGAAATTAGAGGGACTTCCTTGGTGGACCAGTGGTTGAGACTTCGCTTTCCAGAGAAGGGGGTATAGGTTCCATCCATGGTTGGGGAGCTAGAATCTCACATGCTTCGCATCCGAAAAGTCAAAACATAGAACAGAGGGGCTTCCCATGTGGCGCTAGTGGCAAAAAATTCACCTGCAATGCAGAAGCCGCAGGAGACGCAGGTTTGATCCCTGGGTCAGGAAGATCCCCTGGAGGAGGAAATGGAAACCCACTCCACTATTCTTGCCTGGAAAATCTCATTCACAGAGGAGCCCAGCAGGGTACAGTCTATGGGGTTGTAGAGTCAGACAAAACTAAGCAACTGAACATAAATACTGGATCAAATTCAATAAAGACTTAAAAAGTGGTCCACATCAAAAAAAAATATTTAAAAGAATGAAGGTGGAGGCCACGATTATAAGATGTGACCTTCTGGTTTTCAGTTGGAACAATTTTTTTTTTTAACTGAAATCTAGTTTTCAAAGTTGGTAATAGCATTGCCAGTGTATAGGCAGCAGATTGTCTTCATTATGAATAGTCTATTTTCTTTTCAAGAAATGCAAGCAATTATTTAAAATTGGGTCCATATAGAGGCCAAAAAACGTCATTTATTAATGGAATTCCATCACTTTTTAAAATCACAAAAAGTCAAAAGAGATGATAACCCAGCATCAAATTTAAAATAAATATCCCAAATAAATGACTATTATATATAAATATAAATGTGTCTGTTCAGTTCAGTTCAGTTGCTCAGTCATGTCTGACTCTTTTCAACCCCATGCACTGCAGCACATCAGGATTCCCTGTCCATCACTAACTTCTGGAGCTTACTCAAACCAATGTCCATCAGGTCGGTGATGTCATCCAACCATCTCATCCTTTATCTTCCCCTCCCCNTATTATACTTTCAAAATCTGCTGAAAATTAAAGTGTTATCAGAATAGCTCCGAAATACTAAATCTGATCGTTGTTTGATTTTACTTAAGGCAATTAATAAATTATTTGGGCTTTTGAACAACCAGCTTCAGTACATTAAATTTTGGCATTTACATAGACTGCTTAACTAGAGCATTTAAAGTAAAGCGAAAATAGGAGAGGTCTGGCAGCTTGAAAAGACTTGCTATTGAAGATGGCAGCTGAGTAAGAATGAGCTGGATTATTTGCTAAGGGGCCTACAGTATGACACTGGAATGATAACTACCACTCCACATACTAGTAGAGAAATCTCAAAACAGCAGCCGATTTCCCAAGGGATCCTATGTCATGATGAGGAAGGATTACAGGAAACCTCTACTAACACTTTATTTTCCTTCCTGGAGCTCTGGGAGAGGTTTCAGTAACTCGGTGGACAGGTCAATGGCTACTTACCCTATAGAGTTACCCACAGCCTTCATGATAACTTATGCCTTGCCTACTCCTTCTAAAACCCTCTTTCCTTTTGTCAGAGGCATGTAAGTTTTGTGTTTCCACAAGTTTGCAACTCTCAACTGAGTTTGGTTTGTGACCTGGTAGTTGTTAACTGAAACAGAACATCACACCAAACATGTCTTCAAAGGAAACCCACTGTAAGAAAGCCAGGAATAAGACCTATTTGGCCAAATCAATCCCACCCTTCTGGATATAATTTAAATGAAACAGCATTTTTTGTCACAAAACACATAGACTTAAAGCTAAAATATATAAAAGAAAGCTAAAATATTCAATACTGTTTTAAATTACAATTATGTTTGTGGAGCAGATAAGGAAAAGAATTACTTAGATAATTTAGCTCTTTCCTAAGATACCAGTTTTGTCTCAGTTATCTTGATATTTCAGGGGAAAAAAAATTGTCATAGATTGTGCTAAAGCTGAAAATTCTTCTAATGGTTTTACATGTGTACAAACAATGTAAGTGAAGTATGTTAGTGTAGAGTTTAACATACTAGAAGCAAGCAGTTAAAAAAGGCACTATCACTCTTAACATTTTCCCTGTAGAGAAAATTATTAGATGACAGAGCATGTGGCCACCTGACAGATAGCCATCAGCATAGTTTATACTACATTCTTTTTTTATGTTATTTTAAAAGAACATTATTCCAGATATTTGGTATCTCAACAGGATTGAGTTTCTCTGGCACTGAATACTTTTTAAATAGATATCAGTCACTTTATTTAAAAATTCATGAGCATTTTAGGATGTGAGAAAGAATATTTTATTCCTGTGTCATTCTTTTCTATAGGTGAAAGATATAAGAATATCTACAGGGGCTTTAAGACAACACTATTCTTTTAACTAGTTTCACAGTACGTGTCAATACCACAGCTAATATAAAAAATGGAAGTCTAATACAATGTGAGTTTTTTTATATGCCAATGTGGTTTATTGTCTTTATATGCCAATGTGTTTTATTATTTTTATATGCCAATATGTTTTAACACACATATACCTCTGAACTATCACTAAATAATTTAGTGCACTAAATTTAGCTACTAAAATAATAGCTCACCTAGAAAATCCCTCAGGGAGGTCACTCATTAGCATTGCTCCCACACATCCAGTGGATTTCTATGTTAGTATAAATTGCTATTTAAGATCTAATCAGTTCTCATATTTCACCGATGAACCCATAATCATATGGCCACCAGAAGCAGAAAGAGGCAAAGAAGGACTCTTCTCTAGAATCTTTAGAGAAAGCACGACCCTGTGTTCACCTTGATTTTGAACTTCTGGTCTTGAGAACTGTGAGAGCATACATTTCTGTTGCCTTAAACCATCCAATTGTGTGGTAATTTCTTACAGCAGCCATAGCAAATTAATGCAAGTCTTGTCCTTTAAAATCTCTAAGTTCATTCTTTAGTCATTAAGTCAATAGACAAGGGTTATTGGCCTTTCTTAATAAGAATGAAATTAGAGGGACTTCCTTGGTGGGCCAGTGGTTGAGACTTCGCTTTCCAGAGAAGGGGGTATAGGTTCCACCCGTGGTTGGGGAGCTAGGATCTCACATGCTTCGCATCCGAAAAGTCAAAACATAGAACAGAGGGGCTTCCCAGGTGGCGCTAGTGGCAAAAAATTCACCTGCAATGCAGAAGCCGCAGGAGACGCAGGTTTGATCCCTGGGTCAGGAAGATCCCCTGGAGGAGGAAATGGAAACCCACTCCACTATTCTTGCCTGGAAAATCTCATTCACAGAGGAGCCCAGCAGGGTACAGTCTATGGGGTTGTAGAGTCAGACAAAACTAAGCAACTGAACATAAATACTGGATCAAATTCAATAAAGACTTAAAAAGTGGTCCACATCAAAAAAAAATATTTAAAAGAATGAAGGTGGAGGCCACGATTATAAGATGTGACCTTCTGGTTTTCAGTTGGAACAATTTTTTTTTTTAACTGAAATCTAGTTTTCAAAGTTGGTAATAGCATTGCCAGTGTATAGGCAGCAGATTGTCTTCATTATGAATAGTCTATTTTCTTTTCAAGAAATGCAAGCAATTATTTAAAATTGGGTCCATATAGAGGCCAAAAAACGTCATTTATTAATGGAATTCCATCACTTTTTAAAATCACAAAAAGTCAAAAGAGATGATAACCCAGCATCAAATTTAAAATAAATATCCCAAATAAATGACTATTATATATAAATATAAATGTGTCTGTTCAGTTCAGTTCAGTCGCTCAGTCATGTCTGACTCTTTTCAACCCCATGCACTGCAGCACATCAGGATTCCCTGTCCATCACTAACTTCTGGAACTTACTCAAACCAATGTCCATCAGGTCGGTGATGTCATCCAACCATCTCATCCTTTATCTTCCCCTCCCCTCCCCTTCAATCTTTCAAAGCATCAGGGTCTTTCCCAATGAGTTAGTTCTTCACATCAGGTGGCCAAATGATTGCAGTTTCAGCTACTAATGTGTCTGTTAATCTTTGGAAATAGCTTTTTTAATTAAAAATTCACCTACTTGAATGATAAATTTATGATTTTTACCTCTAGAGTCAAACTTAGTGATATCAGTAACTTACTATGAGACCTTTACAAAACATGATATATCTTTATTCTACCACAGTCTAGACTTCAAATATATAATTTTGGGGGAAAAGAAGAATGATTTCTAACACACTCACACACACACACACACACACACACACACACACACACACACACACATTTAAATCACCAGACAGTGAAGGGAAAAACTTATAGTAGTTATAGCTTAATACTGAATAGATTTTTAATTTTGTGACTGCCATCATAAGCTGTTTTTCAGGACAGAATTCTAGATACTGAAATTACTTCTGTCCTCCCCCACATTTTTAGGGCTTAGTTGTTAGCAATTTCTGCCAAGGTCAGTTGTTTTTTATATTTTTAAATTTATTTATTTTTATCTTAATGAAGCACATGGTATCTAGCTCCCTGACCAGGGATTGAACCCGGGCCTCCTGCATTGGGAGTTCAGAGTCTTAACCACTGGATCACCAGGAAAGTCTTGAAAGTGATTTCTTTGTTGACATTGCTCTTGAAAGCCATATCCTTTATAATCTTCAGTTCAGTTTAGTCGCTCAGTCGTATCCAACTCTTTGCAACCCCATGAATCGAAGCATGGCCAGGCCTCCCTGTCCATCACCAACTCCTGAAGTTCACTCAGACTCACCTCCATTGAGTCAATCATGCCATCTCATCCTCTGTCGTCCCCTTCTCCTCCTGCCCCCAATCCCTCCTAGCATCAGGGTCTTTTCCAATGAGTCAACTCTTCGCATGAGGTGGCCCAAGTCCCAGAGTTTCAGCTTTAGCATCATTCCTTCCAAAGAAATCCCAGGGCTGATCTCCTTCAGAATGGACTGGTTGGATCTCCTTGCAGTCCAAGGGACTCTCAAGAGTCTTCTCCAACACCACAGTTCAAAAACATCAATTCTTCGGTGCTCAGCTTTCTTCATAGTCCAACTCTCACATCCATACATGACCACTGGAAAAACCATAGCCTTGACTAGACGGACCTTTGTTGGCAAAGTAATGTCTCTGCTTTTCAATATCCTATCTAGGTTGGTCATAACTTTTCTTCCAAGGAGTAAACGTCTTTTAATTTCATGGCTGCAGTCACCATCTGCAGTGATTTTGGAGCCCCAGTAAAGTCTGACACTGTTTCCACTGTTTCCCCATGAAGTGATGGGACCAGATGCCATGATCTTCGTTTTCTGAGTGTTGAGCTTTAAGCCAACTTTTTCACTCTCCTCTTTCACTTTCATCAAGAGACTTTTTAGTTCCTCTTCACTTTATAATCTTACCTCTAGCCTAAAGTGAAAATTGGCAGGAGGAAGTGAAATGCAACTCTTGAAAAGGGCCATAAAAGTAACTGTCATAGCAACAACCTTCATCATCACAACCACCATTGTCTGTAAGTGTTTGCCACATCTGAAGCACTGCGCTGTGCTGTGCTGTGCTTAGTCACTCAGTTGTGTCCAGCTGTTTGCCACCCCATGGACTGTAACCCACCAGGCTCCTCATCCATGAGAATTCTCCAAGCAAGGATACTGGAGTGGGTTGCCTTTTCCTACTCCAAGGGATCTTCCCAACCCAGGGATCAAACCCAGGTCTCCCACATTGCAGGCGGATTCTTTACCAGCNTCCTACTTGCCACAATAATTTAAGAGAAAAAACATAAGAACAAAAATAGTAATTCAGTCATGTCCGACTCTTTGCGACCCCATGGACTGCAGCCTGCCAGGCTCCTCCCTCCATGGGATTCTCCAGGCAAGAGTACTGGAGTGGGTTGCCATTTCCTTCTCCAATTAAGAACATCCACATTTTATAATTTAATAGGATGTGAGCATTACATTATCCATCCAACATTTAGTTCACTCTTCTGCCTAGATTCATTTGAGAAGTGTTATACTCTACCCTTCCTGGGTAGATTATCTCACTGTGGTCAGTTCTTCAATTGAGGTAAAAGGGAAAGAACTTAATAGTTCTGTGAGGGGCAGTTTATTATTTGCCTAAAATTTTAGCTGAAAATAATACTGTTTTTATCTAAAATATGTCAGAGTGACCAGTTAAAAAGACCCCAGTACAGTCAATCAACTGTTTGTTTTGTCTATAAAGTAATCCCCAAAAAGACATTTACCAAATTTTATTACTGANTATTTGCCTAAAATTTTAGCTGAAAATAATACTGTTTTTATCTAAAATATGTCAGAGTGACCAGTTAAAAAGACCCCAGTACAGTCAATCAACTGTTTGTTTTGTCTATAAAGTAATCCCCAAAAAGACATTTACCAAATTTTATTACTGAATTGATCTAACCTATGTCTATTTCTGTGTGGGAACTGTGTGGAAAACTCAAATGCACTGGATGGAGAATTCCTAAATTCTTCTACTGATGGGCTCTTTAGAATTGATTTAATGCTTCTGACTAAAGAATGGGGTCCTCCTTTCTCTAGGCGGATTGCTGTCTTCAAATTTTAAGAATGAGTATCAGATGACCCTCCTCGTCATAGACCATGAATCTGGATTTAAAGCTCTTCATCCTAATGATTCCTCAGAAAAAGAAACCAAGACAAAGTCCAAGGTCTGTTGTTCTTATTGTTGTCATTGTGGTTGAAATAACAACATTGGAATACAGTAAACCCTCAGATGACAGTTCTAGGCATATCCTGACTATATTGAAAGCTGGAAATAATAATAAATAAGGAAAACCTTTTTTTCCAATTATAATTTCCAAAGACAAATGCCAAGGACTGATTTGTGTCATTTATGCCTCCAAATTCATGTCAAAACCCTAACCTCCAATGTAATGGTATTTGGAGATAGGGCTTTGGGGAAGTAGTTAAGGTTAAGTGAGGTCGTAAAGGTAGTGTCTGATAGCATCGCTGGCCTTATGAAGATAAGGAAGAGACTTTTCTATTCTTCTCTTTTCTCAAAAGTACTCAGAAGGAAAATCATGTGAGGACAGAGCAATAAGGTGACCACCTGCAAGCCAGGAGGCAAGTTTCCACTAAAAACCAGCCATGCCGGTCCCCGATCTCCGATTTCTAGCATCCAGAACAGTAAGAAATAAATGTTTGTTGTTGAACTCACCAGTCTATGGTATTTTCCTGACTAAGATAATAAAGTATTAGAAAGCCTTAAAATACATCAGAAAAATGAATAAATTTTTAAAAACTTTTACTTGCTCTAAACCCATATAAATTTACCTTCGACACAATCAGATTGATAGAAATTAAACAGGCAACAGAGAAGGTTTCAGTTAGGGCCAGTAGTCATAACAGCCTTAACAACCTACACATTTTTAATGATCATTTCTCAAATATGGTAACTCTAACAAGGCATTTCACCAAGAGTAAGTTAATCACAGCATTAGCTGGAATGGCTCACACTGGAAAGGCAGAATGAGTGTTCTCAGATGCATAATCAGAAGCAGGTTGCTAAATATTTTTCAACTAATTCTGAGCTCCAAATAAGAGAAGTCCACTGGTACTTAGAACAAATTACAAAATTCATAAAGAACTTATGATCTGCCTTTCCTATCAGAATCAGACAAAAAAATTTATCCTAGCTACAGTTATTTGACCCTTTATGCTACAAATATACTGGCAGAAACTAAACTGACTCCCCTTCTTTCTATCAACGGGCCCCCTCAGTTCTGAGTTTAGCAGAACATATTCAGACACTATATTTCCAAACTTTCCTTGCAGCTAAAGAAGCTAATAGAATGGGAGCAGAAATGATATGCATAACTTCCAGCTCCAATTATTATAAGGAACTGCTTGCACCCTACCCTCTTTTCCCTCCTTCCTGAGGGCTGGTGAGAGTAAGCTGACTTCACCTATGTATCTGAAGTCATCCTCCCAAAGGATGACAGAGTAACAAGACAGAAGAAACCTGGGTGCCTGGGTATCTTCATGAGGCAGAGTCAACCACCCACCCTGGACCACCTGCCAAGGTCTGCACTATAAGAAAGAGAGAAGTAGATTGTGATGTGTCTGAGACTTGTNTGCCTGGGTATCTTCATGAGGCAGAGTCAACCACCCACCCTGGACCACCTACCAAGGTCTGCACTATAAGAAAGAGAGAAGTAGATTGTGATGTGTCTGAAATACTGTATGCTGAACTTATGTTTAGTCCTCTAAATCATGTGCATATCTTACAGTTCACGGTGTACTTTCCACATGCTATGGCCTAACATCCACCCGTGTATTCAACAACTATTTTTTAAGTACAGATTTTGTGTTAGCCCTGTGCTAGGCTCTGAGCACACAACTAAGCCATGCACACAAAGTCCCTGAACTCATGAAACTTTCATTACAGTAATGGAGGAGGACACTTTCATTACACTGATGAGAGAAAATAATAAACACAATAATTTCAAGACAGTAACAATAATTTAAAGTGAGGGTTCTAGACTCAGATTTTTCCCGTTTATATCCAGACTTTGCCATGTGTCCCCTGTAACGGCCAGCCTCCAAGAATCACCCCCACTCCCCTACACACACATACACTGAACCACATCTCCTCATTTATAGGCCTTTCCCTTGAATCTGAGCAGGCTCCATGACTTACGTTTGACCCACAGAAAGAGGCTGAAATGATGCTGTGTAACTTTTAAGTTGAGGTCATAAGAAGGCCTTCAGCTTCCACCTGAGTCTTACAGAAAGGAGACTCACTTTCTGCTCACCCAGAAAGGAGTTAACTACCATGTAAAAAGCTCAACTGCCTGAGACTGCCAGGCTGAGGAAGCCACGTGGAGAGGCTGCCTGGAGAGAGATGCCTGGCCAGACCCTGGCTGATGTAGCCATCCCAGTGTGTGAGTGAAGTCATTTTGAATGTTCAGCCTAATCAAGCCTTCAGAGGACTCCAGAAACCTTCTGAATGAGAGACCCCAAGTGAGGACCAACCAGCTGAGCCCAGTCAACTCATGGAACCAAGAGAAATGACACAAACTTAAGTCACCAATAAGGGCTATTACATAGAAGAAGCCAACTGGATCCCCAAGTTCATGAATTAAACACATTTATTAATCTCCCCGTGCCTCTGTTTTCTCACCTCTAAGGTTCCTATATCATAAGGTTGTTATTAGAACTGAGTTGATCTGGAAAGTACTTAAAACAATGCCTGGTTTGTAATAAACATTTAATCAATATTGGCTACTATTAGTTATCATCAATAAATAAAATATTGATGATGGGACAGAAATGTTCAGAGTGGATACTCAGGAAGATGACTTTGAGCTTAGACCTGAAAAGTAAGCACTCCACCATCCCGAGAGCCAGGGAGGAGCCTACAGACAGACAGGTGCAAGGATGAGGCGCCTGGAGTGGCAACAACCCACTGTTTTTGAGAGACAGAGGAATGAGCAATGTGGTTGGAGGGTGGTGAGCAAAGTAGAGTCATGTAAGCCATGATGAGGAATTTGAATTTTATATTAAACACAATGTGAAGTTTTGAGGGATTTGGGAAGAGGAATGACTTGAATCAATCTGTTAGAAGAGGATTTTAGAAAGGTGAGAATGGAGGCAAAAGGATCCCCTAGAAGACTTCTGCAATCATCTTAGTAAAAGACTTTGGTGATTTGAACAAGTGTTTAGCAGGGGAAATAGTGAGAAGAGGGCAGATTTAAGGATGAGCTCCTTGAATAAGTGGCCCTTGGGCTGCCCATCAGGTTCCCATGGTAAACTGAGATTTATTTTAACAAGGTCACTTTGAAACACTTACATTACTTTAACCCATTAGACAGAATTCAAACCATTATACCCAAGGATGGCTCAAATCCATCTAATTTTGTATAGGACAGGCTTCAATTGCGATAGATTATTATTACTAAATACTGGATAACAAAATATAAGTTTTTTCACTCATTTCCTACTATTCAAATAAGAAAAGTAATTCCAAGCAATATTTCTGAGTAGAGGAGCATTACAAGGTAAATCAGGCTGCAAGTTCAAGTGGCAAGGCTGTGGCTGGCCACTTATGTGAGCCTGCACAGAATTCATGACCATGTAGGGCCTCCTGGGTTCTCAGTCCCTTCCAGTTCTAAAAGGCTATTCCTTTGGGGCTCTGTTTTAAAATTCTACACTACCTGGAAATATTTTATGCTCATGAGGTCAAGAGTCAGACTCTGAGTACTTTTTTGATGGTCCAAGGAGCTAAACTACGTGACTCATGACTCTTGGCTCCTCAAGGTTAAAAGTACCTGCCACAGGATGTAATTACACGCAGATAACCACCAGAAGGAAGGTTTGATTGTAATGCCCATATTCTCCTAATCTGACAGGCAGGGGGCTGACAGTGAGTTGGCCTCTTTATCACCATCGATGAACCGTATTAATCCAAAAGAGAGGGCAATATGTCTATACACATATGTATATTCACTTTGTTGTACAGCAGAAACTAGCCCGATGTGGTAAAGCAACTACCCCCCCAAAAAAACATGTAATATGCTTTACAGGCATCATTTATATAATACTGAAGACTTAGTCTTTTTAGGAAAACTTGGGAGGTTTTGCTCAGGCTTTATATGAAGACGTGGAAAGGTCATCACTCAAGCAGCTTTTTCTAAAACTTCACTGTTATTTGTGGAAAGTCTCTGCCGCACGTTTCTATTAGGATTTCCATTTCACAGATTCACAGATATACAAGACAAACTTATGGCTACCAAAGGGGAAAGCAGGGGAGAGATAAATTGAGACTTGGGGATTAACAGATACACACTACCACATATAAAGTAGATGAACAACAAGAACCCACTGTATAGCACAGGGAACTATATTTAATATCTGATAATAACCTTTAATGGACTTCCCTGGTGGCTCAGACAGTAAAGAATTCACCTGCAAGGCAGGAGATCTGGGTTTGATCCCTGGGTCAAAAAGATCCCCTGGAGAAGGGAATGGCTACCCACTTTAATATTCTTGCCTGGAGAATCCCATGGACAGAGGATCCTGGTGGGCTACAGTCCA
Source organism: Raphicerus campestris (assembly GCA_006410735.1). Classification (NCBI taxonomy): domain Eukaryota; kingdom Metazoa; phylum Chordata; class Mammalia; order Artiodactyla; family Bovidae; genus Raphicerus; species Raphicerus campestris. The sequence goes on from SJYW01017207.1 coordinate 1,329,789, forward strand.
CGAGGTCACAAA
>SJYW01017207.1:1339598-1352963 GCA_006410735.1 Raphicerus campestris
CTGATAGGAGAATTGCTCAGATTTTCCTCTCTTCTTTCCTAATACTGAGCAGGTCTAATCAAATAAGTCAGCCTTAAATGGCAACCCACTCCAGTGTTCTTGCCTGGAGAATCCCAGGGACGGCGGGAGCCTGGTGGGCTGCCGTCTATGGGGTCGCACAGGGTTGGACACTACTGAAGTGACTTAGCAAGCAGCAGCAGAGGAAGACTTAGGAGGACAATAAACTTGATCTGTGAGAATTTTACCTCTCACTGTCTAAGTTTCCTTCAGCTCACTTGCTCCTTATGGTAGACTCTGTCCTTCACATGCTCAGGCTTGGTTGCTCTCAGAGTTACATTATGGAGCACGTGGAATATAAGATTAACTCTTGGGTCTAAAAGCCATGATGAGTGTTTCTTTGGACTTTACTGTTGTTGTTTTCCAGCTTTAAACTTTAGTGCTATAGCACTGGATATACAATTCATCGAATTAAATGTGAAAAGGAGGGGGAGGATAAGGTGAACACCAAGAGAACTTATGAATACTGATCATAAACATTGCTAGCTAGGAAAAATATGAAAAAGAATGTATATACAGTATATGTATAACTGAACCACTTTGCTGTACAGTAGAAATTAACATAACATTATAAATTAACTATCCTTCAATAAACTAAATTTTTTTTTAAATGATGCCAGGTAAAGATAACAGCATCACCATCATTGATGTCCTCCATAGCCACCAGTCTCACTCACTGCTGCATGCACTTTGGCTACCAAAATATAACAGGCCAGCATCAAATTATAAATTATAAATTCAGAATGAATAAGGGGAGATAATGCTCACTTAACAAAATAAGTTAAAATTTAAAAAAATAGAGTCAAATTCCAATAGTCTTATAAGCTGAGGATAGAAAGTAATCAATCAATGGCACATGATACAGTGGTAACGATGGTCAGTGGAGAAAGAGGTGACAATTTGCATGCAAGGTCAGCATATAGTTGAACTGGTGGTGGTTACCATCAAACAAAGAAAATAACACATCTGGAGGTGTTAATTATCAGTGAAGAAACAAAGAGAAAATTGGCACCTTTGCCAATTTGTCAGCCTGTATGCCTCTTGGACAAATAGTAGGGAGTATGAGAAAAGGATTAAAATTCAAATTTAAAGACATATTTTTCTACTCCCTTGGGAAAGAGAATGTGATGGTAGATGAAGTCAGTTCAAAAGAAGCCTTGATGTTTTTCCTCATAAAAAAAAAGGAAGCAAATTATCCCATCCAAGTGCGACTGCATCAAATTTGAACTTCCTGAAAATTTATCAGTTGATAAACCAGGATTTACGCTCAAGGATACATTCCATGTCTAATCTTCATTTTACTACTTTTAGAGATAAATTTTCCTTAGCATTGAAATCTTTCAAAGATAGCCTTTCTTGCAGAACAAATTGTTAGAAGTGTGCAACAAATTGGCCAGATGTCTTTGCAGGCATAAATTCTCTCTTAAAAGTAAGGTAAGAACTTTTAGTTAACTACCTCATGCTCTCAAATCACTGGTTTTCTCTTTAGCTCTTTGAAACTTTAATGTTGAAAGGATTTCTCTTGTTATTGAAAGAGTTAATACAGTTTCTCAAAAATGCTTCTCTTCTCACAGAATTATAGTTTATATTTTGGGAGAATCTGGCACAGTTTAAGTTACAGCTTAACTGATTTCTTGGTAGAATCCAACAATAAGTCATTCCCCCAACCCACCTGTCCCTAAGTGTTTATTAGCAGGGTAGACACAAAATGACAAGAGGAAAAGGTATTATTCATATTAATCTATTGTCTTCAAGACTGTATCTCAAGGTACCTAAATAACAGCCTTCTTCATAGCTTGCTCCCAAACTAGTAGCTATCACTTAGAGAGTTTTTACAAATACCCCAAGTTCATTATCAATCCACTCATCCTTCCCAGTCTAAATGTGTCACTGTGGGATAATTGGACTTAATTCTTAGTTATCTAAAAATATATATTAATTACTAGGCGTGCACATACATACACACACACACAAACTCAGCTTGTGGCATGAAGCTATTTTGATCCTTTCTAGAAATTGCTATTTTTAAGAAATTGATATTTATTGCACACTTTCAGACTTAGAAAATCAGACAGCAGAAATTTATTCAGTTGTATATATCACTATGATTGTTATTATCCCACAAACAGTCTCAGTAGTTTACCAGCTGAAGTGAAGCAGAAAACCAGACCCTCTTCCTCCAGTAAAAAAAAGGACTCCAAGTAAAACCTTCTGAGCTTACTAGCCTTGTATGTGGTAAATCCACAGTTCTGATTCTTAATTATCATCCCATTCCAGAACCCAAATAAATAACCTGTGGTTATTTTGCACATATCTCAGTATCTACACACACATATTCACATGTTTCACAAAGTGTTGGTCAATGCCCATTTTCACATAGCTCTTTTAGTCTAAAAATAACTTTAACTTTCATGTCTTACCAAGACTGAGAAAAGGGAGGGTAAATCAAAGAAATCTAGTTTGGGAATCAGAGGGGAAACATGTAACAGGCCCGTTGGGTGTTCTCTTAATGCTGTTTTGGATCTCAGATTAAATTATTATACTTTCTGTGTTGTAGGGCTGGGTCATTTGTGTATGAAGACAAAGGCAACTTCAACTTGATATTTCTATCATCTCTGCTGTGGGAAGAGTCCTTTTCCTGGTTTATAACATCAATCACTCTCGTAATAAATCTTGGTAGTGGATATGGTCATTTAAATCTCCACCTGCACAAACAACAGAAAATAAGAGAGCTCATAAATCTCTACACTGGTGATTAACAAATTTTGGATCCTGGGCAAAGATATTATGGGGGGGGGCTCTCCCTAATTCATTAATAAAGACTGATTTGCTGACAATCTGTTTAGTTTACATCATAGGGGGAAAGCAAACAAGACCTTGCTAACAAAACAAAACGTTAGAGGTTAGTGAATTCCCAGCTGAGCCTAGGATTAGAGATACGGTATCTCAGTTTAAGAGAGGGTACAGATTCCCAGCCAACAGCTCAGAATCCGCTCTTAAATTCTGCTCCAGCCCCCTCAACTTCAGTGCCTGATTCCAAGGAAAGAAAACATGGAGAAGAACTAGTAAGAGAGATCCCTGCCTTCTGTGTCTCTGGTTTCATTTCATCGGTTCAATCCCTCGATTTCTGGTCCCCTTGCTTTTCTACTTATTCTTTGAATTTTCTTCTTCTCCAGGAAAGATGGTTGGGGCTGGAGTTAGGGGTGGAAAAAAAAAATCTTTCTGAACTGGGTAATATTGCTCAATATTTTGTAATGTCAGCCTTACAAGCAGACCCCCGGTAGCCAAAAGAAGGCAGCACAGGGAGGGAAGAAAGCAGAAGTCCGGGACCAGGTGATACCTGAGGCAACTAGCATTTTAAGACGATATTAAATGCATCTCTAGAAAGAAATTTAGGGGAAAGTTTCAATTTCATTAAGAAAAATTATCAACAAAATACTTTCCACAAATCCATGTTACTCTATCTCATTTCCCCCCACGCCCCCTTAAATGTGTGTGTTGTGTGTGGGTGTGCAATGATTATGTCTGGTGTGTACACACGGGCAATTCCTTGATATCTTTAAAGTGACCGAGAGCAAGTGGATTTTTTGGTACTTTCTCTGTCATCACCCTAAAGATCCTATAAAGCACCTACTGTCTTAATTTACCGCAGTTAAGATGAGAAGATATCTTGGAAAAGTCACAGTCTTATAGTGTTGGCAGGATTGGTGGATTCGTGTCTAGATTTTCACTGGTGTTTTCTGTGAGGAAGTGGGGAGCGGGGGAGGGGGGGATGAGATCTATGGGCTTAAGGCCCAGAAAAAGCAGAGATGTGGTCCTTTTCCTAAAGTTCTCAGACAGAGTCAGCTATGACCTCTTAAGAAGGAAAGCCAGCCTTAAGAGATGGGGCCCCGAGAAAGGAGCTTGGGTGGGCCCCGCTGCTCCCTGGTTCATCCCCAAATGGGAGAAGGTGACGGTATTCGCGTCCTGCGGTGGAGTTGGTTTCCATTACAAGTTGGAAATCAGGGGCCGTGCGTGAGAGTTTCCCTCGGGTTGTGAAAGGGGTCTAAGAGCTTTGCTGGGGCCTGGCAGGCCCCTCCCCTGGGCGGCAAGGATCCGCCTCTCTATTCCCCAGATAAATGCCTAGTGTCCACCGAATTCCTCCGCGCTCTCTCACAATCCTCTCCGGCCACGACTACGGGGGTGGGGAAACAGCGCGTCGGTTTCCTGCCCGCAGAACCCTCGCGGCTTCTTCTCCCGATTCTGCGAAGGGGAGAGGGGTGTGAGACCCAACCAGACCCCCACCTCCCGGCTCCCCAACCGAGGTGGCCGCCTCAGACTCCACATTCGGGGGCTCATTGGTTTCGAGGTCTCTCTCTCCTCTTCCCTCTCTCCTCTCTCCCTTCCCTCTCTCTTGCATCCTCTCCCCGAAACATGTCCACCGGCTCCCTGAGCGATGTGGAGGATCTTCAAGAGGTGGAGATGCTGGACTGCGACGGGCTGAAAATGGACTCGAACAAGGAGTTTGTGACTTCCAACGAGAGCACCGAGGAGAGCTCCAACTGCGAGGCCGGGTCTCCCCAGAAGGGCCGCGGCGGCCTGGGCAAGAGGAGGAAGGCGCCCACCAAGAAGAGCCCCCTGAGCGGTGTCAGCCAGGAGGGGAAACAGGTTCAGCGCAACGCGGCCAACGCGCGCGAGCGAGCCCGGATGCGGGTGCTGAGCAAGGCCTTCTCCAGGCTCAAGACCACCCTGCCCTGGGTGCCCCCGGACACCAAACTCTCCAAGCTGGACACGCTCAGGCTGGCGTCCAGCTACATCGCCCACTTGAGGCAGATCCTGGCCAACGACAAGTACGAGAACGGTTATATTCACCCGGTCAACCTGGTAAGTTTTCGGGTGTGGTGGCGGCGTCTCGCCCCCCGCACCCCGGACACAGCGCGCCCGCAGTGGGTCCCCGGTGTGAGGGTGCGCGCCGGGCTGGGACCCGCGCATCTTGGTCACCGCCAGCCAGTGCCTCTAGGGGACCCTGCGGGCGATCCCCACAGGATCCTCGCTCTCTGCCTTCCAAGCTGCGGAACGCGGTGATTTATGCGAGTTTGACGTGGCAGCCCAATTAAGAGTTTGCAAGCACGTTGAGCTGGCAAAGAGGAGGGATCCCCCGCACTCGCACCAGTGCCCTGAGGGCTGGTGCCGGACAGAGGACACCGAGGAGATGCTGCGCGCTAAGAAGGCATTTGAGTAATCCTTTTATACTTCCTTTAGCCAAAGAGTAGAACTTGGTCTTCCTCCTCCTCTACTTCTTGTAAATAAAAACATCCCACTCTGTTTCTTTCCCAAAGTTTTCCATACGTAGAACTTTACATATGAACACATTCTGCCCCTCATAACTGTCACCTAAGNCTCTCTCTCTCTCTCTCTCTCTCTCTCTCTCTCTCTCTCTCTCTCTCTCTCTCTCTCTCCCTCTCTCTCTCTCTCTCTGGTTCTGATTGCTTCTATGGATTCTTACAGGTAACTCCTTGTGCTTCCAGCACCTTTGCCCACTGTCACATCAGAGACTTCTCTCTAAACAGATAAGTGGTAAACAAAGACAAGGTCAGTAGCTGACCGTTATGTGTAGTGATCAATGGGAAACACTGCCCAGAGAGGCTTTTAAGCCAGCGGTTCCTGGTTCCTGGACGTGTATGGGAATCACCTGAACAGCTCCTGTAACCAGACAGCTGGATTCCATCCACCCTAGTTCCAGATTCAAGAGGTCCGAAATGGGCCCCAGAATTCCTCCTCCTAACAAGTTCCCAAAAGAGGCTGATGCTGCTGGTCCGGAAACCACAATCTGTGAAGCACTGTTCGGAGATCTATCTCATTAGAGACAAAGGACCGTTACTGCAGAGGGAAATAAAATATCTAGGAGTTACTTTTTCTTAAGAGTCTGCATGTTCTGGGCTCCAGTTTCACTTGCTTTTCTATTCGCTCCACGGTGGCATGCAGTGTATTCTTAAAGCTTAAACCCCAGCTGGGACATCAAACTACTCGTCCTCAGAAAATAACAGATTTGTGCGACCCTGGTGTACGGACGTGTGTGAGCGAGCGCTCGTTTTGGCTCTCAAATTTCAGGCATCAGCCATGATTAAAGGTCTGGATGGATGAGGGCCCGACTGCTGTTGGCTCCATTGCGACCCCTAAAGGGGAGAGAAATCTGGGCGGCCAGGACTCAGGCCCCCTGCAACTTCTCAGTGGCGCAGAGGGTCCCTCGGTCAAAGCCAGGTCGGCAAAGATTCCCCCTTCACTCCAGCGGGAGTAGATAGGTTTGCTCTGCACTGATGTCCGGTGCCTCCGGCAGGTGGGAAGTCGGCCTGGGGCTGGGGTGCAAGGGACTCAGGGTGGTGGGGAGCGCAGAGCAAGTGCCCGGTGGAGCTCGCGGACAGGAAAGGGACCGGAGCCAAGAGGTGGAGTAGAGAATGGATCCTCCGACGCTTTTCTACCGGGAAGAGAAGAATGGAGGCTCAGAATTACGAGCCCCAGCCTGCACAGCCTCCTGAGTCTGCACGCCTCTCCGCCCGCCGTCTCGGAGATAGCCTGGTGCGCGTGTCAGTGCGGACCTGCCCGGCGCAGAGACACCGCCGGGTGAAGGTTCTAGGGTAATGACCCCCGCTCAGCCAACGAGGAAAGGCGTGGGCTCCAGCCAGCAGTCAGTCAAACCTCCTTTCTTAGCTTTGCATCCTGTTCTCCCAGTTCTGGCGTCGCCTTAGGAAACTCGCGAGGTGCCAGCGGCATCATGAGAGCCCGGCTGGCTTCCTTCACGCATCTAGGTTCCAGGCGCCTTTGATTTTTCGATCTGGCAGACTCAGCTGGTCCACCTCCAGCCAGTTCTTGGCAAGATTCACCACCCTGAAGACTAGGCTAGAGATCCCTTCCCAGGGCAGAGGGAGGAGACAGGGGTGGAAAGGGCCGGGAGAACAATTTAGAATGTCCTCGAGTTAGGAGACCAGACTTCTCAAGGTAATGCCATGTCATACCTTGTGCCCAACACCCAGCAAAGGGCATGACAGCTCAATAAATGTTGAATTGTGGGGAATCATTAAGTATCTGAGGCTATGGTGAAGGAAGATACGATGGAGAGCAGTTGGAACAAAGAAATTGACAGTGGGGTTGTTGCCATGGTTAAACTGAAAGTCAACCTCTTAGTTGAAGTCTGGGTGTACATTTGAGAAAGGAGTAAAGCAAGCAGACATGTTTGGACCAGACGGCATCAGCTGGGGCTGGGATATTTGAACTGCCCTCACCCCTGACACTCAGATGAAGTCTGCTCTTTCCTCTCCCTGTAGAACATGGCATTACTAGTTTTGAATTTATAGGTGAGAATCATTAGTTTAAAAGGTGGCTTGACGAGTGGCAATAATTTGAGAGACTTTATAAGACTAAAATGTAAGCTATACGACTAAAAAGATCCATATTTTAAAAATAATCTGGGAGATAGTAAGTAACTTGTTGCCTTTTATGTAGGCTAGACCAACATCTAATGGAGGTACAGTGGGAAAAGCTTTTGACTGAATCCTTGGGCAAGAAATATGACATTCTGGGACCCTGACCCTTCCATCTGAAAAACTGGTATAATAATGACTGCTTTGCAAATGCTGCCCAAAAGGCAAAGATTTATAAAGCAACTTAAGTGTCCATCAACAGATGATTGGATAAAGATGTGGTGTATGTATATATATACAATGGAATACTGCTGCTGCTGCTNGCCAACGAGGAAAGGCGTGGGCTCCAGCCAGCAGTCAGTCAAACCTCCTTTCTTAGCTTTGCATCCTGTTCTCCCAGTTCTGGCGTCGCCTTAGGAAACTCGCGAGGTGCCAGCGGCATCATGAGAGCCCGGCTGGCTTCCTTCACGCATCTAGGTTCCAGGCGCCTTTGATTTTTCGATCTGGCAGACTCAGCTGGTCCACCTCCAGCCAGTTCTTGGCAAGATTCACCACCCTGAAGACTAGGCTAGAGATCCCTTCCCAGGGCAGAGGGAGGAGACAGGGGTGGAAAGGGCCGGGAGAACAATTTAGAATGTCCTCGAGTTAGGAGACCAGACTTCTCAAGGTAATGCCATGTCATACCTTGTGCCCAACACCCAGCAAAGGGCATGACAGCTCAATAAATGTTGAATTGTGGGGAATCATTAAGTATCTGAGGCTATGGTGAAGGAAGATACGATGGAGAGCAGTTGGAACAAAGAAATTGACAGTGGGGTTGTTGCCATGGTTAAACTGAAAGTCAACCTCTTAGTTGAAGTCTGGGTGTACATTTGAGAAAGGAGTAAAGCAAGCAGACATGTTTGGACCAGACGGCATCAGCTGGGGCTGGGATATTTGAACTGCCCTCACCCCTGACACTCAGATGAAGTCTGCTCTTTCCTCTCCCTGTAGAACATGGCATTACTAGTTTTGAATTTATAGGTGAGAATCATTAGTTTAAAAGGTGGCTTGACGAGTGGCAATAATTTGAGAGACTTTATAAGACTAAAATGTAAGCTATACGACTAAAAAGATCCATATTTTAAAAATAATCTGGGAGATAGTAAGTAACTTGTTGCCTTTTATGTAGGCTAGACCAACATCTAATGGAGGTACAGTGGGAAAAGCTTTTGACTGAATCCTTGGGCAAGAAATATGACATTCTGGGACCCTGACCCTTCCATCTGAAAAACTGGTATAATAATGACTGCTTTGCAAATGCTGCCCAAAAGGCAAAGATTTATAAAGCAACTTAAGTGTCCATCAACAGATGATTGGATAAAGATGTGGTGTATGTATATATATACAATGGAATACTGCTGCTGCTGCTAAGTCACTTCAGTCATGTCTGACTCTGTGTGACCCCACAGATGGCAGCCCACCAGGCTCCCCCATCCCTGGGATTCTCCAGGCAAGAACACTGGAGTGGGTGGCCATTTCCTTCTCCAATGCATGAAAGTGAAAAGTGAAAGGGAAGTCGCTCAGTCGTGTCCAACCTTCAGCGACCCCATAGACTGCAGCCTTCCAGGCTCCTCTGTCTATGGGATTTTCCAGGCAGCAGTACTGGAGTGGGGTGCCATTGCCATCTCTGACAATGGAATACTACTCAGCCATAAAAAGAATAAAATTTGCAGCAAGATGGATGGACTTGGAAGGCATTATGCTAAGTGCAATAAATCAGATGGAAAAGACAAATACTGTATGACTTATCATTTATATGTGGAAACTAAAAAAAAAAAAAAATACAACAAACTAGTTAACACAACCAAAAGGAAAGACTCAGAGATATAGAGAACCAACTAGTGATTACCAATGGGGAGAGGGAGGAGAGAAGAAGCAATATAAGAGTAGGGGGTTAAGAGGTACAAACTATTAGGAAGTAAGTTACAAGGATATATTGTACAACACGGGGAATAGAACCAACATTTTATAATAACTATAAGTGGAGTAGTGTGTGTGCTTATTTGCTTGGTCATGTCCAACTCTTTGCAACCCTTTGGACTGTAGCCTGCCAGGCTCCTCTGTCCATGGGATTCTCCAGGCAAGAATACTGGAGTGAGTTGCCATTTCCCCTTCCAAGGGATTCTGGACCCAGGGGCTGAACTTGTGTCTCCTGTGTCTCCTGCATTTGCAGGCGGATTCTTTACATAGACAAAGCCTATTTTAAGTGGAGTACAAGCTTTAAAATTGTGAATCACTATATTGTACACCTGAAACTCACATAATGTTTTAAATAAGTTCTACTTCAATTTAAAAACTTTATTAAAAAGAAAAGATAATGACTACTTTGGTAAGATAGGGTATGGGGACGATGTCTGTTACATGACAGGCACTAATTAATATTGGTTTTCTTCTTCTGGTCATTAAGTTATTAAAAGTGCCCAAAAGAATGACATGCAGCTTCCCTAAATAGCTGTCTAGCCAACAGTAATTATGAGGAATTATTAAATTCTTATGATAATCCAGCTGCTTCAGTTCATTCTGAATATTAAAACAGACCTCACCACCTTATCCATGGTGGATCTTGCTCCTAATTCTTTGCTTTTTCTTTTTGGCCACACCATGGGACCCATGGGGCATGCAGTATCTTAGTTCTTCAGCCAGGGGACAAACCTGTGTCCCCTGCATTGGGAGTACAGCCTTAACCACTGAACCACCAGCAAGGTCCTCTGCCCGTAACTCTGTATTTCAGCACTCGTAACTATCAGTAACAGGTCATCACTCTTTTCTTTCATTTCTCTCTTTCCTAACTTAGTTTCTGTTTGTCTTCACTAGCTCCGTGAGGGCAAGGGCTGTGTCTGACTGGTTCACTTTGGTGTCCCAGCCCTTTGCACAGTGACAAGCCCATGGCACATGCTTGAAGGGGGTTGAATGTAGAAAGTTTAATAATAGGCTTCTTAGAAATACCTCTGTCTTGTAGATAAGTTCATATTGCCTTGCTATAACCAAGGGCTGATTTAAATATATCATCTAATTTCAATTTTAGAATTTGGTAATGAATATTTATTCCAAAATAAAAATAAATCTCTAATGAAGAAAAAAAAATCACCATCAATTCTTTTGAAGGAGAATTAACCTGAAACATTGGTCCTCACAACATGTGGATTCTCCTTTTAGCACTAAATCCCAAGAAAGGGTCGATAGTAAATACTGTATCTTTCAAAATAATGCATGTTTCCCTTCAATATTCCTACTATCTCTGGGGATCAGTTACCTCTAAACTTTTCTGCTTGGGTTTTGAGATTATTCAGTAGTGAATCTTAGTAAAGTGTTCTTCTTCTTTTGCACTTTATGTGAATACCACCATCTTCTGTTGCCCTCTAATCTCTTACTTTCAGGCATGGGTCACCCACTCAATAGCTCCTTCAATTATCTTTTTTTTATCCCCCTTAACAAGCATTCTTTCTTTCTCCACCAAGGGCTAAAAAGCAACCCAAGACATCTCTAAACCCAGGGGAATTTTTTAAGCCAATAGGGGTCATTTGGTTACAAGGAACAAAAATCCCTTCAAACTGGCCCAAATAAAAAGGGGAATGAGGCATTGTAAAGATAGTCCAAGGACTCTGGCTGACATCTCCAGGCAAAAAATAAACAGTAGGGAAATATCTATTGGGAAACTGAAAGTCAAGAGTAAAACTCCCTTTCTGTCTCTCTCTGGCGCTCTCTGGGTTCTTATCTCTGCTTTCTCTGCCAGTCTTCTGCATTTTCTCCTCTGATTTTTCTGGCTCACTTACTTTGTACTTCTCCTGAATTTTTTATTTCAGATGGGATTGGTTTGTTAGATTGCTGACTATGGCTCCAACTCTATAAGAACATTCAGTTGCTGGATCCAAGATCTAAAACTTTAGTCTCAGTACCTCTTAATTTGAATTCTTAAGATAAAAAATATGCATATAAACTACTATAGACATGTTCTAAGAGGCTCTGATTAAATTCCCCAAGTCAGTTGTATGCCTCTTGTCCCCATCAGCTGTGGTAGACTGGGGATGGGTGAACAGGCTGGCTGATGGCTGGGATAGATTCTTTGAGATATAGGCTCTGAGTGAGACAAGAATCCCAAATCTGTTTGCTACAAATGAAATCAGGGTTGAGGTGTCTGCAATATGGACCACCTTGTTTTATTCTGAAACACCAATGGTCAGCAATGTGTGTTTGGGAAAAAGTCATGCCCACAAAATATACTGTATTTGTACTGGGTAGAAGGGTAGAGACACCAACATCAAGAAAACATGTAGTCATATAACCAAATGATCTACTTTACGGAACAGAAGAATTGTATTGAAAAAATCAGCACCACTGGTATGCCGATGCTATTGGGCATATTGAGGAAAATGCTAATCACATCCACCTACATTTCACAGAGACCATGCATATGAACTATCATATTTCACCTTCAAAGCAACCCTAACCAGGAGTTATTATCATCCTCAGTTCTCATATAAGGCAACTGAAACTCACAGAAGGGAAGTAAATCACTAGAAGTTATATGGCGGGTAAGTGGCAGAAAGCTGAGTATAGAATTTTTCTATTTAATTAAACTGAAATGGGCTCCAACCTTGAACAAAGGAGAGTCCCTAGGATAAAATAAATTAAGGATGGCTATAACCCTAAGAAAAAAAAGAAATCCTTATGGTAAGCACAAGAAGACACTTTTTTCCTATCAGAATTTTTGTTTTATACTCATTTAAAGATCTCTTTTAGACTTATTAGTATATTTTTATTCTCTATCACCATTGAAGATTCAAAAAAGGAAACTATAACCAAAATAAATTAGTTAAAATAGTCTAAAAATCTTTTTTGTATTCACAATCCAATTCATTCTGAATTATTTATTCACTGTCATTAAAATCTAATGAATTTCCACACATTATGTATCAGCTTTTGTCATATAATAAACCACCCCCAACCCAATGGCTTAATACTGTAAGTATTTGTTATTGCTCATGCATCTGCGAGTCAGTTGGGCAGTTCTGAGGATCTGGACAGAGCTTTGCTGTTCTCCCTCAACTTACTCATGTGTCTGTGGTTGGGTGGCAGTTTGTCTGTGGGCTGACTGGTCAAGGATGGCCCCACTAACATGTCTGACGGCAGGTTGGCCAAGGTGGTGAAGGTGAGAGAGCCATGTGTCTCTCATCATCCAGTAGCCAGCTTAGACTTGCTTTCTTGGTGACTGGGGAGGGAACAGAAGCTCACACACTTCTTGGACTTGGGTTCCTAACTTGCTAGTGTCACATTTAGTTCATTTCAGTCGCTCAGTCATGTCCGACTCTTTGCAACCCCATGGACTGTGCTGCACACCAGGCTTCCCTGTCCATCACCAACTCCCAGAGCTCACTCAAACTCATGTCCATTGAGTCAGTGATGCCATCCTACCATCTCACCCTTTGTCATCCCCTTCTCCTCCTGACTTTAATCTTTCCCAGCATCAGGGTCTTTTCAAATGAGTCAGTTCTTTGCATCATGTGGACAAAGTATTGGTGTTTCAGCTTCAGCATCTGTCCTTTCAAAGAATATTCAGGGCTGATTTCCATTAGGATGCACTAATTGGATCTCCTTGCTGTCCGTGTTCTATTGGCTAATGGCAAGCACAGAGCACCTTAGGTTCAAGGGATAGGGGGATAAAGGCTACCTCTTGATGGAAAAAGTTACAGACACATTGCATAGAGCAAGGGTACAGAAAAGGGTAAGACTTTGAACCATTTTTATAGTTCATCTGCCATATTAAAGTTTTCCTAAAAACTTTATTCGGAGTTTATTCCTTCTAAAAACTATATTCAGAGTCTAGCCTTCTGAATTATTTCCCACTGTGAATTGCCAGTATCTAATGATG
>SJYW01017207.1:1353516-1370993 GCA_006410735.1 Raphicerus campestris
TAGCCAACAGTAATTATGAGGAATTATTAAATTCTTATGATAATCCAGCTGCTTCAGTTCATTCTGAATATTAAAACAGACCTCACCACCTTATCCATGGTGGATCTTGCTCCTAATTCTTTGCTTTTTCTTTTTGGCCACACCATGGGACCCATGGGGCATGCAGTATCTTAGTTCTTCAGCCAGGGGACAAACCTGTGTCCCCTGCATTGGGAGTACAGCCTTAACCACTGAACCACCAGCAAGGTCCTCTGCCCGTAACTCTGTATTTCAGCACTCGTAACTATCAGTAACAGGTCATCACTCTTTTCTTTCATTTCTCTCTTTCCTAACTTAGTTTCTGTTTGTCTTCACTAGCTCCGTGAGGGCAAGGGCTGTGTCTGACTGGTTCACTTTGGTGTCCCAGCCCTTTGCACAGTGACAAGCCCATGGCACATGCTTGAAGGGGGTTGAATGTAGAAAGTTTAATAATAGGCTTCTTAGAAATACCTCTGTCTTGTAGATAAGTTCATATTGCCTTGCTATAACCAAGGGCTGATTTAAATATATCATCTAATTTCAATTTTAGAATTTGGTAATGAATATTTATTCCAAAATAAAAATAAATCTCTAATGAAGAAAAAAAAATCACCATCAATTCTTTTGAAGGAGAATTAACCTGAAACATTGGTCCTCACAACATGTGGATTCTCCTTTTAGCACTAAATCCCAAGAAAGGGTCGATAGTAAATACTGTATCTTTCAAAATAATGCATATTTCCCTTCAATATTCCTACTATCTCTGGGGATCAGTTACCTCTAAACTTTTCTGCTTGGGTTTTGAGATTATTCAGTAGTGAATCTTAGTAAAGTGTTCTTCTTCTTTTGCACTTTATGTGAATACCACCATCTTCTGTTGCCCTCTAATCTCTTACTTTCAGGCATGGGTCACCCACTCAATAGCTCCTTCAATTATCTTTTTTTTATCCCCCTTAACAAGCATTCTTTCTTTCTCCACCAAGGGCTAAAAAGCAACCCAAGACATCTCTAAACCCAGGGGAATTTTTTAAGCCAATAGGGGTCATTTGGTTACAAGGAACAAAAATCCCTTCAAACTGGCCCAAATAAAAAGGGGAATGAGGCATTGTAAAGATAGTCCAAGGACTCTGGCTGACATCTCCAGGCAAAAAATAAACAGTAGGGAAATATCTATTGGGAAACTGAAAGTCAAGAGTAAAACTCCCTTTCTGTCTCTCTCTGGCGCTCTCTGGGTTCTTATCTCTGCTTTCTCTGCCAGTCTTCTGCATTTTCTCCTCTGATTTTTCTGGCTCACTTACTTTGTACTTCTCCTGAATTTTTTATTTCAGATGGGATTGGTTTGTTAGATTGCTGACTATGGCTCCAACTCTATAAGAACATTCAGTTGCTGGATCCAAGATCTAAAACTTTAGTCTCAGTACCTCTTAATTTGAATTCTTAAGATAAAAAATATGCATATAAACTACTATAGACATGTTCTAAGAGGCTCTGATTAAATTCCCCAAGTCAGTTGTATGCCTCTTGTCCCCATCAGCTGTGGTAGACTGGGGATGGGTGAACAGGCTGGCTGATGGCTGGGATAGATTCTTTGAGATATAGGCTCTGAGTGAGACAAGAATCCCAAATCTGTTTGCTACAAATGAAATCAGGGTTGAGGTGTCTGCGTATGGACCACCTTGTTTTATTCTGAAACACCAATGGTCAGCAATGTGTGTTTGGGAAAAAGTCATGCCCACAAAATATACTGTATTTGTACTGGGTAGAAGGGTAGAGACACCAACATCAAGAAAACATGTAGTCATATAACCAAATGATCTACTTTACGGAACAGAAGAATTGTATTGAAAAAATCAGCACCACTGGTATGCCGATGCTTTGGGCATATTGAGGAAAATGCTAATCACATCCACCTACATTTCACAGAGACCATGCATATGAACTATCATATTTCACCTTCAAAGCAACCCTAACCAGGAGTTATTATCATCCTCAGTTCTCATATAAGGCAACTGAAACTCACAGAAGGGAAGTAAATCACTGGAAGTTATATGGCGGGTAAGTGGCAGAAAGCTGAGTATAGAATTTTTCTATTTAATTAAACTGAAATGGGCTCCAACCTTGAACAAAGGAGAGTCCCTAGGATAAAATAAATTAAGGATGGCTATAACCCTAAGAAAAAAAAGAAATCCTTATGGTAAGCACAAGAAGACACTTTTTTCCTATCAGAATTTTTGTTTTATACTCATTTAAAGATCTCTTTTAGACTTATTAGTATATTTTTATTCTCTATCACCATTGAAGATTCAAAAAAGGAAACTATAACCAAAATAAATTAGTTAAAATAGTCTAAAAATCTTTTTTGTATTCACAATCCAATTCATTCTGAATTATTTATTCACTGTCATTAAAATCTAATGAATTTCCACACATTATGTATCAGCTTTTGTCATATAATAAACCACCCCCAACCCAATGGCTTAATACTGTAAGTATTTGTTATTGCTCATGCGTCTGCGAGTCAGTTGGGCAGTTCTGAGGATCTGGACAGAGCTTTGCTGTTCTCCCTCAACTTACTCATGTGTCTGTGGTTGGGTGGCAGTTTGTCTGTGGGCTGACTGGTCAAGGATGGCCCCACTAACATGTCTGACGGCAGGTTGGCCAAGGTGGTGAAGGTGAGAGAGCCATGTGTCTCTCATCATCCAGTAGCCAGCTTAGACTTGCTTTCTTGGTGACTGGGGAGGGAACAGAAGCTCACACACTTCTTGGACTTGGGTTCCTAACTTGCTAGTGTCACATTTAGTTCATTTCAGTCGCTCAGTCATGTCCGACTCTTTGCAACCCCATGGACTGTGCTGCACACCAGGCTTCCCTGTCCATCACCAACTCCCAGAGCTCACTCAAACTCATGTCCATTGAGTCAGTGATGCCATCCTACCATCTCACCCTTTGTCATCCCCTTCTCCTCCTGACTTTAATCTTTCCCAGCATCAGGGTCTTTTCAAATGAGTCAGTTCTTTGCATCATGTGGACAAAGTATTGGTGTTTCAGCTTCAGCATCTGTCCTTTCAAAGAATATTCAGGGCTGATTTCCATTAGGATGCACTAATTGGATCTCCTTGCTGTCCGTGTTCTATTGGCTAATGGCAAGCACAGAGCACCTTAGGTTCAAGGGATAGGGGGATAAAGGCTACCTCTTGATGGGAAAAGTTACAGACACATTGCACAGAGCAAGGGTACAGAAAAGGGTAAGACTTTGAACCATTTTTATAGTTCATCTGCCATATTAAAGTTTTCCTAAAAACTTTATTCGGAGTTTATTCCTTCTAAAAACTATATTCAGAGTCTAGCCTTCTGAATTATTTCCCACTGTGAATTGCCAGTATCTAATGATGAACCACCCAATTGTGTTCTCTGGGTCTAAGAAGAATATTTTTTAGAAGAGCTTTCCTCTATCATTACTGTGATTTTCTTCCAAGCCATTGATACCCATTATGAAAATTTCAGTGCTTATACTTTCTTGATTTTGTCAGAAGGGANTTCCTTCTAAAAACTATATTCAAAGTCTAGCCTTCTGAATTATTTCCCACTGTGAATTGCCAGTATCTAATGATGTACCACCCAATTGTGTCCTCTGGGTCTAAGAAGAATATTTTTTAGAAGAGCTTTCCTCTATCATTACTGTGGTTTTCTTCCAAGCCATTGATACCCATTATGAAAATTTCAGTGCTTATACTTTCTTGATTTTGTCAGAAGGCAGAATAAAGAAAATACAAACAAAAGCTAATCATACCAACAAAATACCAACAAAAGTTAATCAATCTTTCTTTTACCTGTTCCTAGAAATTTGGAGGTTTTTTAAAATACTAGTTTTGTTGACATGTGTAAAGGAATGAATGATGGACTTAAAGACATCTGAAAACTGTAAATGTTATTATAATTGGAGAAGTCTTTGCAGATGCAATTAAATTAAGATTGTTGAAATGGAAAGGTTATCCTTGATTATTTGTGTGGGCCCTAAATGCCATTACAAGTATCCTTATAAGAGAAAACAAGAGAGAGGTTCGACACACAGAGGAGGAAAAGTGATGCAAAGACAGAGGGAGAGATGAGAGTGATGAAACCACCAGAGGTTGAGGTGAAGTCACTCAGTTGTGTCCGACTCTTTGCAACCCCGTGGACTGTAACCTACTAGGCTTCTCTGTCCGTGGGATTCTCCAGGCAAGAATACTGGAGTGGATTGCCAATTCCTTCTCCAGGGGACCTTCCTGACCCAGGGATTGAACCCTGGTCTCCCGCATTGGAGGCAGATGCTTCTCTGAGCCACCAGGGAAGCCCACCAGAGGTTGGAAGAGGTTAGTAAGAGATTTGCCCTTAGAACCTTCAGAGGAAGCGGGACCATACCTATACCTTGATTTTGACCTGGTAAATCTGATGTTGAACTTCTGGCTGTCAACCAAGACAGGGTAATTTCTGTTGTGCTAAGACACCAAGTTTGTGTCAGCAACACCGTTTGTTGCAGCAGCCACAGGAAACTAATTCAGCATGTGATAGACAACTGGTTGCATGGATCTCAGTAACAAAATGTAACAGGTCATCTACTTGTGATTTACTTCCTTTCCTAAGTTTTATAAAGCATTTGGATGTAGTTTTGCAAAAGGTACAGAATTATATTCTGCCAATGAAGAATGCTTTTGTTCCTACACATTATTCCTCTATTTCATGCCTTTATAGGGACTTCCCAGGTGGCGCTACTGGTNGGGAGGTGGGAGGTTCAGGAGTGGGAACTTATGCACACCCGTGGCGGATTCATGTTGATGTATGGCAATATCAATACAGTATTGTAAAGTAAAAAAATAAAATAAAGTATCTTTGATATTACTTTCTTATTTTCTTATCTGTAATCACCCTCTGTGTTTTTTCTGTCTTTTAACTTTATTGAGGTTTTCAAGGCTAAATCAAAGATCTCTCTTGGTAAATGTCACATTGCACTTGAAAATATGTGCCTTGTTTTCAAATATCTTTTGGTATTGATTTCTAATATAATTCCACTGTGATAAGACTACAGACTATCTACAGTTTCAATACTTTTAGACCATGAAATCTTTGCACCTGGTTTTATGTCCCTGGATATGTTCCAGTGTCTCCTGGTTTATAGTCTGTAGGAATTTGAATAGAAATTGTAACTTTCTATGGTGTAAAAATTATATAAATCTTAATCATGTTGAAAAAATGCCCTGTGATTTACCACATGAAAAGGAAAATGAAAAAGAATGCATATATATATATATGTAAAAATTGAATTACTTTGCTCTACAGCAGAAATCAACACAATGTTGTAAATCAACTATACTTGAATAAACTAAGAATAATTTTTAATTTAAAAAAATGGACCACAGATTCCTCCAGTTTTTTTTTTGCTTAGAAAAAATATGTACACATAGACTAATATATACACACATTTACATCCATGAGTACATACATAAACATGTAACATGTTATTAATAGTTTTAAGTTCACAGTGATAAAAAGGAAACCAGTTTCATTTTGCTCCTGTTACTATGCTATGTAGAATCTCCTCTTCTGAGTGAGGAGCAGATCCCTAAAGATATCTTGGGCAGACACCAAAGCATTTCCAATACTTTGTAATTAAAAGACATATACTGTCTGGTTTAAAGTCAAATTTCATTTGACTTTAATGAAATTTAAGTCAAATTTCATACATATTTTCATTAGCCATGGTCCATAGCTCCAGAGACCTGCAGTGAGTCTGGTCATTACTTGGGGTGCAGTCAAGGGAAGTGGGTCTCACTTTTCACTTCCTCTATTTCTGAATTTATTTCTCTGGTGGTGGGGGTTGTAAGGGAGAATAAAAGAGAATGTTTATTGATTGCCTACACTTGTGGTCCTCTGTTGGCTGTTGCCTCTCACTTGCTCTGGCTGCCTTCTATGTAACAAGGGCCCAAATATATCTTCTCATTTGGGCTCAAGAGTAAGGTCTTCTGCGGGCTTTCTTCTGGAAGGGCAATATTGGGAAGGAAGAGGATGCTATGAAGCCATACATCTGTACAGTTTTACAAAGCAGAGTCTGTCTCTACATCATGTCTAGCTTTCCCAACCCCTTCAGCACCTTCTCTCTTGCCTCTGTCCTTTCACCCTGTAGTCAGCTCTCACCATCTGCCATCTGTCTCCACTTCTGTTTTCCCTTGTTCATGGGCATACATAGGCTGATTGATGAATTGACTGCTTTTGCTGAAATCCAAAGATTCTCTTCAGGAAACAAGATCTAGTCTCATTTATTAGGCACCCCCAGGTGGCTCAGTGGTAAAGAATCTGCCTACCAAGCAGGAGATGTGAGTCCGATCCCTGGTTGGCAAGATCCCCTGGAGAAAGAAATGGCAACATACTCCAGTATTTTTGCCTGGGAAATCTCATAGACAAGGGAACCTGGTGGGCTGCAGTCCACAGGGTAGTGAAAGAGTCGAACATGACTTAGAGACAAAACAACAACCTCTGTAAGCAATTGTCCTGACCTTCTCTTCCTTACTTGATTCTGTGGATTTTGGGTGAGGATGGTAAGCATCACCCTTCCTCTTTCCATGGAAGTCTGTGAGGAATAAACAGAGATCCCACATAAACCAACAATATCTGACTTCAAAGACTTTTCCCAACCCTGCCACTATTCCTGGTCTTCTATTTATAGGACTGTAAAGGAACACTTGAGATGATAGTTGAGGCTGGAGGAAGGGAGGGGGGACACTAGGGTAATGACTGGAGGCAACAGAATGAATTTACTGGTTGTTTTTAGCCCTAATAGAGATGTCAGCCCACAAATGTCTGAGCTTCCTTGGAGAATGTCACTGTAGA
This sequence comes from Raphicerus campestris, assembly GCA_006410735.1. Lineage (NCBI taxonomy): Eukaryota > Metazoa > Chordata > Mammalia > Artiodactyla > Bovidae > Raphicerus > Raphicerus campestris. The sequence continues at coordinate 1,360,399 of SJYW01017207.1, forward strand.
ATAGGTTACCTTATGATCCTGTGCCCATAGAGGAGCTAAATGGTGCTAGTCCCAAATCAAGGGCAGAAGACCTATGTCTCAGTTCAACAGTCAGGTAGAGAAAGTGAATTCTCTCTTTATCTCCTATTTTGTTCTATTCAGGCCCTCAATAGATTGGAGAGATGGATGATGTCCATCCACATTAGGGAAGGTAATCTACTTTACTCACTTCATTGATTTAAATGTTAATCTCATCTGGAAGCACCTCACAGACACTCCCAGAAATAATGTTTAACCATATATCTGTGCATCCTGTCACCCATCAGGTTGACACATAAAATTAACCATCATATCCTGTAATTAAATAATAGAAAGCTTAAAAAATTGAATTCAGCCAAGACATCACTAATAGCCAGACCCTTCTGGAATGACAATCTGAGTCACTTCACTAGGTAAAGAACCACAACTAACTGAGGTGCTTTGCTGAGGACAAAGGGAATATGAAATGGGTAGTGGAGGAAGATAGCTATAAATACCAGCTACGCCCATGTAACCAGCTGCAGAAGTTAGGGCTATACTAGTTTAAGTATTTCTTCCTAGATTTGTTACATTTTGATTTATTTTAAGCAATTCTTTTTGTCTCTCTAATTGTTTGTCTTGTTTCTTTATCATCTAAGATACACTGACAGTTAACTTTATATCATAGTTTTAAGTATATTAAAAAGAAGACTGACCGTTACTCTAGGACTCTGCATCTTCTTTTGGAGAAGGGTTCGTGTGCTCTGGTTGTATGCAGGATGTGTGATGTCAGGTGGAAGCGTGACTTTGTGGTTGTCTTTATTCAGAGGTTAAGTATGTTTTAGGCAGGTGTGTGCCAAATTGACAAACAGTGGACTTCACTGGTCTTTTGGGCCTGTCAACTTGGCAACGCTACAGTTTCCAGTTACTAAACCAAAAAATCCATAATCAATTGAAGTTGATTTTAAGCAAGAGCAATTGTTCTGGATAATTTGGATGACACCATTCAATCAGTTGAAGGATCTTAAAGTAGAGCTGAGGCTTCCTTGAAGAAAGAGAAGTTCCACCTGTGAGGAGCAACTTCGGCATATGCCTGATTTCCAGCCACCCTTCCTGACAGCCTGCCCTGTGTATTTTAGACTTGCCTAGGCGGCCCCCACAATCGCATAAGCCAACTTCTTGCAATAAATCTCTTAATATATGTCTCCTACTGGTTCTGCTTCTCTGATACACATGCCAAAAGAGAATTAAGGCTGCAGATAGAATTAAGATTGCCAATCAGCTGCACTTGACTTTAAGATAGGGGGCTTTAGCTTAGATCATCCAAGTGAACAAAATACAGCCATAAGTGTAGTTAAATGTTGAAGAGGGAGGCAGCGTGAGAGAGACCAGACTGCCAACACTGGCTGTGAACGCAGAAAGGAGCCATGAGCCAACATGGTGGCAGCCTTTAGAAGCTGGCATCGATGAGGAAACTGCTTTTCCCCTAAGCTGCAAGAAGGAATGAGGCCCTGCTGACATCTTGAGTTTAGCCCAGTGAATCCAGCTTCCAGCTTCTGACCTCCCAAACCATTAAGATAATAAATTTCTGTTGCCTTAAGCCACCAAATTTGTTTGGCAATTTGTTACAGCAGCAATTAGAAACTAATATATCAAATATAAGAAAACTGTCAACATTTTCCTTAGACTAAGATACAGAGTTAGGAGTATTCCTGGTGTTGTTGTAAACATGTTTGCATGCATTTTAAGCACTTTTTGTTTTCTTCCCTCTTATTCCTATGCTGCTAAGTCGCTTCAGTCGTGTCTGACTCTGTGCGACCCCAGAGATGGCAGCCCACCAGGCTCCCCCGTCCCTGGGATTCTCCAGGCAAGAACACTGGAATGGGTTGCCATTTCCTTCTCCAATGCATGAAAGTGAAAAGTGAAAGTGAAGTTGCTCAGTCGTATCTGACTACTAGTGACCCCATGAACTCCAGCCTACCAGGCTCCTCCGTCCACGGGATTTTCCAGGTACGAGTACTGGAGTGGGGTGCCATTGCCTATATTAATGACAATTAACTTTAGATCACATTTTTTTAGAATATAAAAAAGAAGAGTGACTATTAACTACAGCAGAGGATACTAGAAAGGGAGAACCCTGGGGCTGATGGAGTATACCCACAAAGGAAACAAACTTGGAAGAGAGGCCCTCTTCCCAAGGCCAGGATTCAGCTTCTACTACTAAAGAAATCCACTGGACAGAGAAGATTTGGGTGCTGTTCTGATCCACAGGTGACTGGAGCAGAGGCTGGCAAGCAAGGATTTCAGTTGGAACCAGCAAGCCAGGAACACTCTTCTGGGGTGTACGCAAACAGAGGCTGGCAAACTGGAAACCTTGGCTAAGACTCACCAAGAATTGAGCTTCTGGGGATTCTGCAAGGGAAGCCGTCCACAAGAGATACTGCACCTCAGAAGTTGGTGTAAAGCCACCAAAGGAGATGCTGGGTAGAGACCCCTGCAGGAAGGTGCTGTGTTCTGTTGGCCACTGGACTCTGTAGGCTACACACACGCATGCTGCAGGAGCCTGAAGCTGGCCCAGGGAAGGAGGTGCTAGAAGGAGCACATGGGTGAACACAAAGGACACTCTTCCTCCTGCCATGTCCCTCCAGCGCCCTCTACTGACAAAGCTTAATAACCCATCAGCTGCAAAGGAGAGATGCTTATAAAACCCCTTTCCAGAACAGTGGATTTAGAACTGAGCAAGCAAAAGGATGAATTTGGAGCTGACAGCAATATCTTGATAATTGGAACACTGTCAAAACCATTCTCTTGATGTGTTTGTATTTGCATGTTCATCACACAAAATGGATTTGTAAACCCGTTTCCCAGGGATCTAAACCCTAAGGTTTCTCTAGACATCACCATCACTACCACCATGTTCAGAGAATTTCAAGGCAACGAAAAACATTTTCCTGAGACTTGCTCTAGGATGGATGCTCGCACACATTATCTACCTGGTGCAAGATGACACAATCTTCATTGTTGTGTGTGTGTGTGTTTGTGTGTGTGTGTGTGAAGTCGCTCAGTCCTGTCTGACTCTTTGCGACCCCGCGGACTGTAGCCCGCCAGGCTCCTCTGTCCATGGGATTCTCCAGGCAAGAATACTGGAGTGGGTTGCCATTTCCTTCTCCAGGGGATCTCCCCAACCCAGGGATCGAACCTGGGTCTCCTGCATTGCAGGCAGACGCTTTATCCTCTGAGCCACCAGGGAAGCCCTAAGTACTTATATAAGTATTATGTAAGTACTTGCTTTGTTGTTAGTTGCTAAGTCGTGTCCAATACTTTTGAGATTCCATGAACTGTAGCCCCCCAGGCTCTTCTATCCATGGGATTTTCCTGGAAAGAATATTGGAATGGGTTGCCATTTCCTTCTCCAGGGGATCTTCCTGACCTAGAGATCAAACCACATCTCCTGCATTGGTAGGTGGGTTCTTTACCGTTGAGCCATCAGGTAACTACATGCTACTATTCTTTTTATTTTAACAAGCATACGATGAAGTTCCAGAACACACAGCTATTAAGTGATGTATCTAAAAACCTGAACATGGGACCAACTAACTAGAAAATTGCTGCTCTTCACTAACTCAGCCTGACTTTATCTCCAAGAGACTAATTTTTATGTAATGTGCTAAGAAATTCCATGTACTAGGCAAAAAATGTGGTGCCTCAACTACAGTCCTGCATTTGTGAAATCCTGCTGGCAAGAATTTTTAGGATGACCTCTTATCTGAGAAAGCACTTAGAAATTCAATAGAAGTTATGGTTTTCTTTAAGAAATTTGATAGCTTCATTCTGATTACATTAAAAGTATAGTTGTACTCATCTCTGCCTCTATGAGATTTTATCGGCTTAACATCTATGGAGCACTAAGTAAATGTTAGGCATTAACTAGGTTAGGCATTCTGTGCATGCCTCCTCCTGTGTAATCTTTGCCACATTCCAGTGAGTAGGGATTACTAGCCCCATTTTCAGATGAAAACTGAGACTGGAGAAGTTGAATAATTTGACCACGTCATCATATAAGTGGTGGCACTGGAATTTGAATCCAAAATAGGTCTGCCTCCAGAGCTCAAGTTCATAATCATGAGGCCAGGGTTCATCTAGTCAAACCTGGGTTGTACAATTTATTTCAAATATTCTAGATTTTTAAGTTTGAAAAACAAAATGGGCTTAATATATTAATAAAAGAAATTGGGCCTTTGAGATTACTAGGCTTCTTTAAGAATGTTAGCGATCCCTGGTGGCTCAGAGGTTAAAGCGTCTGCCCACAATGTGAGAGACCTGGGTTCTATCCTTGGGTCAGGAAGATCCCTTGGAGAAGGAAGTGGCAACCCACTCCAGTATTCTTGCCTGGAGAGTCCCATGGATGGAGGAGCCTGGTGGGCTATAGTCCACGGGGTCGCAAAGATAGGGGCAGCCCATTTCTAACCATTAGAATAGCAGGAAAAGAGTTTCTTACATAGTACCCCTTACCCATCTTCATTAGTTTCAAGTGAGGTAGGACAGACCCATAGGTTTGGGCTTCCCTGGTGGCTCAGTGGTAAAGAATCCACCTTCCAATGCAGAAGACATGGATTTGATACCTGGGTCAGGAAGATTTCCTGGAGGAGGAAATGGCAACCCACTCACTCCAGTACTTTTGCCTGGGAAATCCCATGGGCAGAGAAGCCTAGAGGGACTGATGCTGAAGCTGAAGCTCCAATACTTTGGCCACCTGATGTGAAGACCCAGCACATTGGGAAAAAAAACCCTGATGCTGGGAAAGATTGAGGGCAGGAGGAGAAAGAATGACAAAGGATGAGAAGGTTGGGTGGCATCACCGACTCAATGGACATGAGTTTGAGCAAGCTCCAGAAGAGTGAACGACAGGGAAGCCTGGTGTGCTGCAGTCNGTGTGTGTGTGAAGTCGCTCAGTCCTGTCTGACTCTTTGCGACCCCGCGGACTGTAGCCCGCCAGGCTCCTCTGTCCATGGGATTCTCCAGGCAAGAATACTGGAGTGGGTTGCCATTTCCTTCTCCAGGGGATCTTCCCAACCCAGGGATCGAACCTGGGTCTCCTGCATTGCAGGCAGACGCTTTATCCTCTGAGCCACCAGGGAAGCCCTAAGTACTTATATAAGTATTATGTAAGTACTTGCTTTGTTGTTAGTTGCTAAGTCGTGTCCAATACTTTTGAGATTCCATGAACTGTAGCCCCCCAGGCTCTTCTATCCATGGGATTTTCCTGGAAAGAATATTGGAATGGGTTGCCATTTCCTTCTCCAGGGGATCTTCCTGACCTAGAGATCAAACCACATCTCCTGCATTGGTAGGTGGGTTCTTTACCGTTGAGCCATCAGGTAACTACATGCTACTATTCTTTTTATTTTAACAAGCATACGATGAAGTTCCAGAACACACAGCTATTAAGTGATGTATCTAAAAACCTGAACATGGGACCAACTAACTAGAAAATTGCTGCTCTTCACTAACTCAGCCTGACTTTATCTCCAAGAGACTAATTTTTATGTAATGTGCTAAGAAATTCCATGTACTAGGCAAAAAATGTGGTGCCTCAACTACAGTCCTGCATTTGTGAAATCCTGCTGGCAAGAATTTTTAGGATGACCTCTTATCTGAGAAAGCACTTAGAAATTCAATAGAAGTTATGGTTTTCTTTAAGAAATTTGATAGCTTCATTCTGATTACATTAAAAGTATAGTTGTACTCATCTCTGCCTCTATGAGATTTTATCGGCTTAACATCTATGGAGCACTAAGTAAATGTTAGGCATTAACTAGGTTAGGCATTCTGTGCATGCCTCCTCCTGTGTAATCTTTGCCACATTCCAGTGAGTAGGGATTACTAGCCCCATTTTCAGATGAAAACTGAGACTGGAGAAGTTGAATAATTTGACCACGTCATCATATAAGTGGTGGCACTGGAATTTGAATCCAAAATAGGTCTGCCTCCAGAGCTCAAGTTCATAATCATGAGGCCAGGGTTCATCTAGTCAAACCTGGGTTGTACAATTTATTTCAAATATTCTAGATTTTTAAGTTTGAAAAACAAAATGGGCTTAATATATTAATAAAAGAAATTGGGCCTTTGAGATTACTAGGCTTCTTTAAGAATGTTAGCGATCCCTGGTGGCTCAGAGGTTAAAGCGTCTGCCCACAATGTGAGAGACCTGGGTTCTATCCTTGGGTCAGGAAGATCCCTTGGAGAAGGAAGTGGCAACCCACTCCAGTATTCTTGCCTGGAGAGTCCCATGGATGGAGGAGCCTGGTGGGCTATAGTCCACGGGGTCGCAAAGATAGGGGCAGCCCATTTCTAACCATTAGAATAGCAGGAAAAGAGTTTCTTACATAGTACCCCTTACCCATCTTCATTAGTTTCAAGTGAGGTAGGACAGACCCATAGGTTTGGGCTTCCCTGGTGGCTCAGTGGTAAAGAATCCACCTTCCAATGCAGAAGACATGGATTTGATACCTGGGTCAGGAAGATTCCCTGGAGGAGGAAATGGCAACCCACTCACTCCAGTACTTTTGCCTGGGAAATCCCATGGGCAGAGAAGCCTAGAGGGACTGATGCTGAAGCTGAAGCTCCAATACTTTGGCCACCTGATGTGAAGACCCAGCACATTGGGAAAAAAAACCCTGATGCTGGGAAAGATTGAGGGCAGGAGGAGAAAGAATGACAAAGGATGAGAAGGTTGGGTGGCATCACCGACTCAATGGACATGAGTTTGAGCAAGCTCCAGAAGAGTGAACGACAGGGAAGCCTGGTGTGCTGCAGTCCATGGGATCGCAAAGAGTCGGACACCACTGAGGGACTGAACACCAAACAATAACAAAGGGTTTCTACAGCCCTTTCAATCTGTGGACATGTGTCAATTATAATATCTTCCTGGGACTTCAGGCAGCTCATGGCTAGCTCTGCGTGTGCTAGGTCACATCAACCGTTCCAACTCTTTGCAACCCCATGGACTGTAGCCTTCCAGGCTCCTCTCAAGGGATTCTCCAAGCAAGGATACTGGAGTGGTTGCCATGCCCTTCTCCAGGTTGCTAGGTCTAAAAGTTGTAATTACTAAGAGTTGGTAATTACTGTTCTAATTAATGGAAATTCCACCTTGCATAATTTTCCCAATTCCCAGACTTCTCTAAAAGTATCATACCACACGGTGGCAGCCTTGCTTCTTGTTTTCTCTTCTGTATTTTCAAGGCTGAAATCCTCAGTATTACTGAATGAGTAGTGGGGTTGAGAAAAAGATCAACTGATTTAGGACCAAGCTTCAGAAGGGAACTAGTGGGGAAAAAAAAGTGTGGGCCTTAGTTGCCTTATTTATGAAACTGAACTAATCTCCAAAGTCTCTTCAAAGCTCTGATTTATGATTCCAAAGCTGACTTAACACTGAACTTGAATCTGCTAAGACTGAGAGAGGATGATGATGAGACAAAGCCTTCAGGAGCAAGCTGACAAGCACAGGCAAAGAGTAAGATGAGAAAGGGCGTGAAGTGAGGTGCTCCCAGCATCTTTCAGGTGGAACATAAGAAAACAAGTTCAGCAAACCTCTTTGAACGTTTGAGGCTCTCCTGGGCAAAACAAATTAAGAAGACTGTGATGGAGGTTATACATGAGCTGGAAAACACTGGTTGTGTTTAATTCCCAGATCCTAGAAAATGTACTTAAAACCAATCATTATGTATAAAACTACCACCTCAGAGGAAAACCAGAAAGAATTAATTCCCAATGAAAATAATTCTAAGGGCTGCTCCTAGGAAAAATACAAAAACATTCTAATTCAATCATGGGCATGGTTTCAGGGGGAAAACCAATACCTAATCAATAACGTATTAGCTCTTCTGAAGAAAAAATAAGTTAATAGGAAGATAGTACTCTGCATGGTGTCTAATATAGGGGAAATAGAGAGGAAGTTATAATGTCTTCTGTAGCACGGTTTAGGAGAGAAGGTCTTGATCTCATTACATATACATTTGGACCCATTTGAGGTTAATGTCTCTTTTTCAGCTTTCTTGGGGTTTCTTCTGTCTTTCTTTTCTAAATTGATACTTCCCTAGTGACTTTTCAGGCTTTATTCCTTAGAGCAAGTAAAAAGCTTGTTAACTGTGTTAGCTAAAACTTCTGTAGCTCTATTAATTTTTATTGCTCTATGTATCAATAATTCAGAGATTTATTAGCATATCAGCTATGGTATAAATTCATCAGTTTCTCATCATATATCTATTAAGTTTGTGCTTATCTTCCCAATATTAACATGGCTACTAGTTTTTAATGGTTAATATATTTCTGGAACCATTTGCATTTTTTAGTTTGCATTCTTTCTGTTCTTTAACTATAAAAAATATTTTGGAAACAATATAGTTTCTCTTTTTTTTTAAACTTTTTAATCCACCAGAAAAGTCTCTTTTTTTTAAACTGGTGAGCTTAATATATTTATACACAGGATATAGTTGAACTATTTTTAATCTATTACTATATTTTCTGATTTTACATGTGAGGTTAAGCCATTTACGTGTATTATGCTTACTAGAAATTTAGAACGTGTTTCTTCTATGTTCTCTTTTGTTTTACTATATGTTTTTTCTCTCTTGACTTTCTTTATATCCATTTAATTATTTATTTGTTGTTTAATTTTTGCCTTCTACTAGATGGGAATTTATAGTCTATTTTCTACTGTTTATAATAGCAGTAGTCTTCTAGTAATCTTACTTANACTATATGTTTTTTCTCTCTTGACTTTCTTTATATCCATTTAATTATTTATTTGTTGTTTAATTTTTGCCTTCTACTAGATGGGAATTTATAGTCTATTTTCTACTGTTTATAATAGCAGTAGTCTTCTAGTAATCTTACTTAACAACTCAACAATACCTAATGTTACACATACCTTAACTCCTCTTTTAAACAATACAAGTCTAAGGATGCTCTTTTTCCATCAACTTCCACTGTGCTCCCCCAACTTATGCATGCATGCTAACTGGCTTTAGTCTGACTCTGCAATCCTATGGATTGTAGCCTGCAAGAAGACTGGAGTGGATTGCAATGCCCAACTCCAGGGAATCTTCCCGGCCAGGGACTGAAACTTCTACTCCTGCAGCTTCTGCATTGCACATGGATTCTTCACCAATGAGTGACTGGGAAAGCCCCCAACTTAACTATTGGTTCAGTTCAGTTCAGTTCAGTCGCTCAGTCGTGTCCGACACTTTGCGACCCCACGAACTGCAGCACTCCAGGCCTCCCTGTCCATCACCAACACCCGGAGNTACAGTTTACAGATAGGCTTTTGCCTTTATATCACATTTTAAACAGCATTTATCCAACTTATAAAGCTTACTGTTTTACAAGCCTAAATATCAATTTCTGTATTAATCAAGAGTCTTGGTTTGGCACAATGAGGTACCATCTTACACCGGTCAGAATGGCTGCTATCAAAAAGTCTACAAACAATAAATGCTGGAGAGGGTGCAGAGAAAAAGGAACCCTCTTACGCTGTTGGTGGGAATGCAAACTAGTACATCCACTATGGAGAGCAGTGTGGAGATTCCTTAAAAAACTGGAAATAGAACTGCCATATGACCCAGCAATCCCACTGCTGGGCATACACACTGAGGAAACCAGAATTGAAAGAGACACGTGGACCCCCAATGTTCATCGCAGCACTGTTTATAACAGCCAGGACATGGAAGCAACCTAGATGTTCACTGGCAGAAGAATGGATAAGAAAGCTATGGTACATATACACAATGGAATATTACTCAGCTATTAAAAAGAAGGCATTTGAGTTAGTTCTGATGAGGTGGATGAAACTGGAGCGTATTTTACAGAATGAAGTCAGAAAGAAAAACACCAAAACAGTATATTAGCACTTATATATGGAATTTAGAAAGATGGTAACAATGACCCTATATGAGAGACAACAAAGAGACACAAATGTAAAGAACAGACTTTTGGACTCTGTGGGAGAAGGTGAGGGTGGGATGATTTGAGAGAATAGCATTGAAATATGTGTATCATTGTATGTGAAACAGATCATCAGTCCAGGTTTGATGCATGAGACAGGGTGCTCAGGGCTGGTGCACTGGGATGACCCTGAGGGATGGGATGGGAAGGGAGGTGGAAGGGAGGTTCAAGATGGGGAACACATGTACACCCATGGCTGATTCATGTGAATGTATGGCAAAAACCACCACAATAATGTAAAGTAATTAGCCTCCAATTTAAATAAATAAATAATATATATATTTTAAAAAGAGTCTTGCTTTGGAACATATGCTGTATATTCTAACTTTTCCTGGCACCTGGATAATAAATAATATTATAGCCTTACCTGGATCTTGACTAATGGAGCACATTATAAGACTAGTGAAGCCCATGGGCTTTATCTCATTGTCTTCTTTCATCCTGAAATGAATTCCTTGGTCAGTAGAATGGTGTTCTTAAGCTAAAGCATTCAACAAGTCCATAGAGAATGGTTGTTGTTGTTCAGTCGCTAAGCTAGGTCCAACTGTTTGCAACCCCTCCTCTGTCCATGGGATTTTCCAGGCAAGAATACTGTA
>SJYW01017207.1:1389073-1484736 GCA_006410735.1 Raphicerus campestris
CACCAGCCCCAAGCATCCTGTATCCTGTATTGAACATAGACTGGCGCTTCATTTCTTATGTGATGGTATACATGTTTCAGTGCCATTCTCCCAAATCATCCCACCCTCTCCCTCTCCCTCAGAGGCCAAAAGTCCGTTCTATACCTCTGTGTCTCTTTTGTTGTCTCACATACAGGGTCATCATTACTATCTTTCTAAATTCCATATATATGTGTCAGTATACTGTATTGGTGTTTTTCTTTCTGGCTTACTTCACTCTGTATAATCGGCTCCAGTTTCATCCATCTCATTAGAACTGAGTCAAATGTATTCTTTTTAAGGGCTGAGTAATACTCCATTGTGTATATGTACCACAGCTTTCTTATCCATTCATCTGCTGATGGACATCTAGGTTGTTTCCATGTCCTGGCAATGGTAAACAATGCTGCAATGAACATTGGGGTACATGTGTCTCTTTTGTATTCTGCCCTCGAAGTCAGTCTCCGAGACTATTATGATCTGCTGCTCTGTGCTCTTGATTGGTTGATGTCAGAATCGAGTTTTTGACCCAGGTATTTTCATGGAATTAAGGTACAGCATCTCTTGTTAAACCAATTTCGTGTGTATGCAAAGAGGTGGCAGATACCTTTAACAGAGATGCACAATATAAATATTGTATGTGTGTTAAGTTGCTTCAGTCATGTCTGACTCTTTGCACCCCTTTAGACTGCACCCTGCCAGGCTTCTCTGTCCATGGGATTCTCTAGGCAAGGATACTGGAGTGCGTTGTGTTCCCTCCTTCAGAGGATCTTCCCAACCCAGGGATCGAACTGGCATCTTGCATTGTCAGGCAGATTCTTTACAACTGGCGACACCTGGGAACCCCGGGAGGTACAAACATTGGGAAACTTAAAATTGCATTTTAAACCTCTTGAGAAGAAAAACCTAATATTGTCCTCTGTAGATTAGTGAGTCAAGGACTTTGGCTTACTCTCTTGTTTGAGGTTGTGGTGGGGGATGATGGCACTTGAGGTGCTGGAGGATATTCTTGGTTCATGTGAGATTCAGTGAGGTCCCTGTGCCTCAGGGCTGCTGTCACCCTCACTTCACTTAAATCTTAATTGCTGCCGCCTCTTTCCTTTACCGCTTCTGTGTTTGAGGAAAAGGATTTAAGCCCCAGCTACCTCAGTTTCTTCCTTTATTAACAATCCCTGCTTTCCCTGCTGTCTGCTCCAATACTTGCAACATTTCGTGTTGCCTTAGTTCCTCTCTTCACCTAATCATGTCCCAATCAAAAATGATTCCTTATGCTATTTGTATTATTTCTGTTTCTTAGGGAATTTTCAACATATGTCCTTGGCCTGTATATTGTTTTTGTTAACTTTACTTTCTCTGTCGCATTTTCCTTCTGTATTCCTCCACTTATATTGAGAATGGAGTGTTCATGTCAGATGTCCTCTATTCTGAACCAACAACTGTTGGTTGTATGGTATGACACGTAAGAGCCTTATGCTGAGAATCAAGACTGTGCTAAATAAGGCATGTAAAAATATTTGAACTTTTAGGAATAAAAGGTGTTACAGAAGTCCAGGTGGTAACACTGTAATTGAAGATGTAGTCACTTTTAAAAAAAAATAAAAGATATAGTACAGCACGCTCTGTGTTGTTAATTGAACCTCAGATTTTCATAATTTGTACTCTAAAAACCTTGTCTTAACATCCAACTTTTCAGATCATTTTGCATCTGGGTACTTGACTGAAATTATGCTTTGCCAAATTAGAGGGGAAAACTTAAGTGAGTCCCATAATATATTTTCATGTGTGGGAAATTGTCATATCAAAATTTTTGTACATGTATATATATAGAGAGAGTGTGTATAGAATTTGCTATAAAGTAGAATGAATAAATAGAAAATTTACAGCTGAAAACTTCTGGAGAGTTTTCTTTCTTAGCATGAATGTGGCACATTATTTAAAAATCAGCAAATACTGTATAATTTAGTTAAGTGGGTATCAGTGCTGTTTTTTGGTGAAGGAGGCCTACAGTTACCTAGTGATTGATTTCTTTCTGTTGCATCATAGCCCATGTGATGAATAATTATTGCTGTGAAAAATAAAGTTTAAATGGATTTTAGAATCAATAATAATAGAATGTTTCCAAGGTGTTCTCAAAACCTGTAGTGCTTTGGCAATTTAGCTGTATTGTGGCATTTGAATTAATAAATAAAGATTTCCTGAAATTTACACCCATGTTTGTTATACCTTTAATATGTCTGATGCCATGGTGTATAAAGCTGTATTAAAGGTGTCTCTCATCAGGTGCATTTTGTGCACTTGTAGATAGCAGGGAAATGACAGGTAGGCACCAAAACATGACAAACACAAATCTGAATTTTAAAGCCTTTATTACCTCTTCCTGGTGCTACACTTACTGGTGTATGGATTTCATCATGCCTGGTAAATTAGAAGTTTCTTGGGGATCAGGACTGTAAATTGCCATCCTGTTGTATGTTTGTGTGTGTGTGTGTTTTGAAGATTAACATTAATTAAAGGATATACATATTATATTTCTTTCCTTTCAGGGACTTATCTAGTAGATGAAGGGAACCTTTAGACATCTAATCTAATTAGGAATCTAATCCTGATGCCTAAAATTAAACTTTTATATTGGCTCTATATTCTAAGCAACAAAATTTCTCAAACATGATTAGGGCTTTTTTTTTTTAACCAATTCAAATAATAAAAATAATGGTTTACTGCTTTGAGTTGATACAGTATTTGCTCTTGTCCCATGACTGTCACTTTGAGTAATTTCAAAAGGATAAAAGAGTATATTTATCTGAGGTCTTCCTAGGCCATGTAGACAAATTTGATTCTTGTATTGTGACACAACCTTTGATTTAGAAGAAAAATGGAGAAAGTATGTTTGTATAGTTGTGAAAAAAACAAGATTCCAGAATTGTGTCATTAGTAGAAAGGAATCAGGTCAGGTCGTATCAAAAATTGTACCCATCTGATCTTTTCATGTGGTTAATGAGTGATAAAATTCACAATTTGGTTTAAATGGCTTGTTTTGTAATGTGAAGTGTGCTGCTGGGGATCCCACTAAATACTAAAAAACAAAAACCATAACATACTAAGGTGAATTCTGGGACAGTTCAAATCNTTTTCGTGTGGTTAATGAGTGATAAAATTCACAATTTGGTTTAAATGGCTTGTTTTGTAATGTGAAGTGTGCTGCTGGGGATCCCACTAAATACTAAAAAACAAAAACCATAACATACTAAGGTGAATTCTGGGACAGTTCAAATCAGCCTTCATGTGTGAGTCCATAATTAAGCTATTTAAAATTTCACCCCCCCAAAAATGCACCATAAAACTTTGACTGGCAACATTGACCATGCAGTATTCATCTGTCAAGAAAGAATACTGGAAATCAGATTGCATCTTTATGGACGGTTTTCTCAGGACTTGTGTGGATGACTCTTGGTATTTTAATTGTCGTTGTTACCATCATAGACTGCTGTCCATAGACACGGTATAATACCTGATACACTTTTGTTTTGTAATTCAGTGAGAACTCAGAATATTTTAATTAAGAAGTCAGAATTTGTTTTTATTAATGAAATGGTTTCAAAGAAGCTGGCATTAACTTTCTTCCTTCTGATAAATTACAGTTCTCATTGTAAAATCAGTTTTGATCAAAATCTGTTTTACTTTGAGACTAGGCTTTGTATAGCGCTTGTGTGGGCTCTGGATACAGGCTGCCTGTGTTCAGTGTGGTTGCGATGCTGCTTATTAGCGGTATGGCCTTGAACAAGTTTTTTCACTGCTTTCATTCCCCAGTTTCTTATCTGTAAAATGGGTTAATATTAGTACCACCTCATAGGGTTGCTGTGATAAAGAAGTGTAAAGCACTTAGCACAGTGTTGTGCGAAGTTAGCTGGAAAGATACTGGCTGGTGCTTGTTGCGGTGGCACGGTTAAAGGGGAACCACTTTATTTATTTCTTTCAGTTGGAGGCGATTAAAACATTGAAACTCTTTGTAATGCTGCCTGTTGGACTCATCTCTGCTGTTAGGTCTTGGGAAGGGGAAGGACTTTTGTTTTAATTTTGAATCGTCACGTAGACATCTGGTTATCACTTAATGGCAGATGGACTCAGTAAAAAGAGACATCTCTGTTTCTTGAAAAAGGAAGGCCAACAAAGGCTGGTCTGGCACCATGTTGCAGCTATTGAAATGCTATTTCCCTGTGGACTTGACTGCTTGCTTAGTTTGTATGGTACTTCTGAATAAAAGGAATAGACCCCAATGGTTTCATTTAGCAGAATTGGTCTTTCTTTAGAATGCACTATTTTTTACTTTAACCATAGGTGATGGTAAACTTGAAACTTGCTGATGTCATTGTCAGGCCATTTAACTTGAGGTTTTTGTGTCAGTATAAATGTGCTCTTCATAGTAGCTTTCTTGTCATTTTCGAGGTAGCTGAAACTGCTGCTCTGCTCTGATAATACAAGTAGCTCGGTAATGACTGCATATAATTGCAAGATTATTTGTTTATGATAAGATTGACACCAAATACTGAGACTGCCTAATCAGGGAATAACCTGATAAATACAGCTTTGTTTATTAGACTGCTGTTGAAATGGCTAATTTTTTAAATGATAAGTCCAAATGGTTTAGTTGTATGGGCCTTTGAAATTATTGACTAGAAAATAAATATTTCTGCCTAAGTATAATAAATCACATACTGTTCTCTCCTGTTTTTGGCTAATGTATAGGTCTTAGTTTCTAGTTGAAATAATATTTTTTAAAAGACATGGAAGTTTATATAAAACACATTATTAAAAGTATGTTTTGCTTTCAGTATACAGGGGTAAAATTTTATAATTCTTCCATATTGTGCAATTTTTGTTTTAGTTGGTTTTTATAGCCCTCCCTCCCCAAGATTGGTAAATATGTTTGTGTTTAGAGATGTGACTTTTGTTTTCCTTTTTGAAGAGAGTGACCTCTAGTTGGTACTGTTGATTTCATTGAGTACTAATAACTACATTGGCCACAATAGAGGAAGTATTGATGTAATATTGTTAACATAATTCCTATAACCATCATGGATTCCAGATCTAAAAAAATATTCAAATAAGCATAGAAATGATCCTGGCTGTTTCATATATATATTTTCATATATATATATGTGTGTGTCTGTGTGTATGCACAAGTATATATCCTTTAATTTTAGATATTCTGAGGACTGTATTGGGAACTTTCATGACAACAGGTCTTCAAGGTGTCAGTACTATTGCCCAGAATAAAAGCTAGGTGTTTTATTCTGTCACATGGTTACTATTTCCCTGGTGTTGTCAACATCACTCTTTTTCGGGTTCAGGTGTTGCCATCTTTCAGACATGAAGATAATAACACCAGTGTGTAACCACAAAGTGCAGATCTGAAGATGGGCATTTGTTTTGTGAATATGGCCAACACTTAATAGATCCTGTCATTGTTTGAACCTCTGTTTAGGTTCATGAAGAACCTGCAGCTTTTATGAAACAAGAATCTTTTCTTTTTAATTTGCCAAATACTTTTGTTGAGTCCCAGCCCTTTTTTCTTTCACCTGCTTATGGCTGTGGTGAACATCTTGTATACATCTCCAGTTTCTTGTATGCATGTGCAGCCTAGTGAGGTTGTAATGAGCCTCCCTTAATTGCTTGTGGGTTGACCGCATCCCAGGATGTGGCAGGTTAGGGTGGTGGTGGGAGCCACAGCTATGGAGAAGACACAGTCACCAGTTCATTGGATGTTCCTGAAACTGACTTGGTGTGCTCATCTCAAAAGTTGGCCGGATTTCGTAATTCAGTTCTCTCCTCTGTTTTGTTGGTGGGGGAGAAGCTGAGATAAGGGATGTGACATGGTTGAACAATTCACAACTGATTAAAAATAATAATAATATTAATCTGTGAATAACGCTTTTTTTCATTATCACAGCAGCATATTGCCAGTGTAAATCTTGTAATCTTGAAAATTCCTCTTCAATGCATAGTGTAAACCTACTTGGATAATTGTTCATTTTTCTATATATTAAGAATGCATGTCTTTGAAGTTACTCTTAGTAGGCTTTTTGTTTGGGGCCTGTTAAATTGGAAGAGTTTCAAATGTCTGAAACTATGTTCTTAATTTATCTGTATTGTATCCTCACTCTCACTTTGTAAAGAGAGGAATAATGGCTTTATTATCAAACCGATGATTGCTGTGCTACAGGTAACTGACAGGGTAGCTAGTCTGTAACCAGCTATCCTGGAATGAATTTAGGATATGGATGAATTAAGACTCTTGGGGCTGAAATGGACAGTGTAGTTTAGGAAAAGGGAAAGGGATTGGTACTAAAAGTGCCAAGAGTTGGTCTGTGTGTTTTAATCAAAATAGTTCCTTCCTTACATCAGATATGTATTATATCTCTGTATTTGTGAAAACTCCTGGAACACAGTTACCCTTTAGGACTTGAGGATTTTAACTAAAAGTGGTAATGACTTGTTAGACACTCGAAGCACTAAGTGGAATGTACCAGAATGTGAGATAAGAAAGTAGTAGAATTCTGTTGGATAACTTGAATAGCTGAGGCTACTAAGATTCTTATTGTTTTACTGGAGAATGTTTCCTCTCCCCATTTATTCCCCAGCCCCACAATTCTTTTCTTTATTAATTGAAGTATAGTTGATTTACAATATTGTGTTATTAGTAACTTCTGCTACACAGCAAAGTGATTCAGTTATACAAATATATACATCCTTTCTTATATTCTTTTTCATTATAGTTTCTCCCAGGACATTGCATATAGTCCCCTGCTGTACAATAGGACTTTGTTGTCAAGCCATTCCTCCCCCACCCCCTTCCCGCTTAGCAGCCACCCAACTCCACAGTTCTTTCAGTTGTTTTGCATTTAATTCAGCAGCTACTTACTGAGTTTAGGACCAAGTGCCAATTACCCACATTCCAGAGACGCATTTATGTTGAATTGTTCTCTGTAAGAATCACAGCCGACAGTCTAGGAGACGGTTGCCGTGCCGGCAGCACCTTTGCATTTGCTGTGCCTTCTACTGGGAGTCTCTTCTCTCAGTGTTTCATATAACTGGCTCCTCCTGAACCTTCAAGACCTCATTTTAAAAATAGTTTGCATTTCTGAGGAAGTTAAGAGGCCTTCCTGGATCACTCTGAAGTTTCTCTCATGGCGTTTCCTTTATAACATAGATCACATTCTCTCCTTATTCTCATTGCTTGTCTGTCGTCTGTTTCTTCCACTGGAGGACAACTGGCGGGAAGGCTCCTTCCCTGGCCGTTTTATTCTGAGCAAGTATTTCTGAGGGGATTAATTATTTGTTTTGGATACATTGGTTTGGCTCAATGAATATGCCTAACAGGTAGGAATCTGGATTCAGTCTCTGATAGGTTAAGATTGAAGTAAGACCTCTAAATTTATGGATAGTGATTGAAGCCTGGAAAGCTTAAATTAAAAAGTATTTAAGGCGATGGTTTATAACCTTCAAGGATCTTAAATCCTTTTGAAAATATGAAGAAAACAATGGCCGCCTCAGNAGCACTTAGCACAGTGTTGTGCGAAGTTAGCTGGAAAGATACTGGCTGGTGCTTGTTGCGGTGGCACGGTTAAAGGGGAACCACTTTATTTATTTCTTTCAGTTGGAGGCGATTAAAACATTGAAACTCTTTGTAATGCTGCCTGTTGGACTCATCTCTGCTGTTAGGTCTTGGGAGGGGGAAGGACTTTTGTTTTAATTTTGAATCGTCACGTAGACATCTGGTTATCACTTAATGGCAGATGGACTCAGTAAAAAGAGACATCTCTGTTTCTTGAAAAAGGAAGGCCAACAAAGGCTGGTCTGGCACCATGTTGCAGCTATTGAAATGCTATTTCCCTGTGGACTTGACTGCTTGCTTAGTTTGTATGGTACTTCTGAATAAAAGGAATAGACCCCAATGGTTTCATTTAGCAGAATTGGTCTTTCTTTAGAATGCACTATTTTTTACTTTAACCATAGGTGATGGTAAACTTGAAACTTGCTGATGTCATTGTCAGGCCATTTAACTTGAGGTTTTTGTGTCAGTATAAATGTGCTCTTCATAGTAGCTTTCTTGTCATTTTCGAGGTAGCTGAAACTGCTGCTCTGCTCTGATAATACAAGTAGCTCGGTAATGACTGCATATAATTGCAAGATTATTTGTTTATGATAAGATTGACACCAAATACTGAGACTGCCTAATCAGGGAATAACCTGATAAATACAGCTTTGTTTATTAGACTGCTGTTGAAATGGCTAATTTTTTAAATGATAAGTNACTGCATATAATTGCAAGATTATTTGTTTATGATAAGATTGACACCAAATACTGAGACTGCCTAATCAGGGAATAACCTGATAAATACAGCTTTGTTTATTAGACTGCTGTTGAAGTGGCTAATTTTTTAAATGATAAGTACAAATGGTTTAGTTGTATGGGCCTTTGAAATTATTGACTAGAAAATAAATATTTCTGCCTAAGTATAATAAATCACATACTGTTCTCTCCTGTTTTTGGCTAATGTATAGGTCTTAGTTTCTAGTTGAAATAATATTTTTTAAAAGACATGGAAGTTTATATAAAACACATTATTAAAAGTATGTTTTGCTTTCAGTATACAGGGGTAAAATTTTATAATTCTTCCATATTGTGCAATTTTTGTTTTAGTTGGTTTCTATAACCCTCCCTCCCCAAGATTGGTAAATATGTTTGTGTTTAGAGATGTGACTTTTGTTTTCCTTTTTGAAGAGAGTGACCTCTAGTTGATACTGTTGATTTCATTGAGTACTAATAACTACATTGGCCACAATAGAGGAAGTATTGATGTAATATTGTTAACATAATTCCTATAACCATCATGGATTCCAGATCTAAAAAAATATTCAAATAAGCATAGAAATGATCCTGGCTGTTTCATATATATATTTTCATATATATATATGTGTGTGTCTGTGTGTATGCACAAGTATATATCCTTTAATTTTAGATATTCTGAGGACTGTATTGGGAACTTTCATGACAACAGGTCTTCAAGGTGTCAGTACTATTGCCCAGAATAAAAGCTAGGTGTTTTATTCTGTCACATGGTTACTATTTCCCTGGTGTTGTCAACATCACTCTTTTTCGGGTTCAGGTGTTGCCATCTTTCAGACATGAAGATAATAACACCAGTGTGTAACCACAAAGTGCAGATCTGAAGATGGGCATTTGTTTTGTGAATATGGCCAACACTTAATAGATCCTGTCATTGTTTGAACCTCTGTTTAGGTTCATGAAGAACCTGCAGCTTTTATGAAACAAGAATCTTTTCTTTTTAATTTGCCAAATACTTTTGTTGAGTCCCAGCCCTTTTTTCTTTCACCTGCTTATGGCTGTGGTGAACATCTTGTATACATCTCCAGTTTCTTGTATGCATGTGCAGCCTAGTGAGGTTGTAATGAGCCTCCCTTAATTGCTTGTGGGTTGACCGCATCCCAGGATGTGGCAGGTTAGGGTGGTGGTGGGAGCCACAGCTATGGAGAAGACACAGTCACCAGTTCATTGGATGTTCCTGAAACTGACTTGGTGTGTTCATCTCAAAAGTCGGCCGGATTTCGTAATTCAGTTCTCTCCTCTGTTTTGTTGGTGGGGGAGAAGCTGAGATAAGGGATGTGACATGGTTGAACAATTCACAACTGATTAAAAATAATAATAATATTAATCTGTGAATAACGCTTTTTTTCATTATCACAGCAGCATATTGCCAGTGTAAATCTTGTAATCTTGAAAATTCCTCTTCAATGCATAGTGTAAACCTACTTGGATAATTGTTCATTTTTCTATATATTAAGAATGCATGTCTTTGAAGTTACTCTTAGTAGGCTTTTTGTTTGGGGCCTGTTAAATTGGAAGAGTTTCAAATGTCTGAAACTATGTTCTTAATTTATCTGTATTGTATCCTCACTCTCACTTTGTAAAGAGAGGAATAATGGCTTTATTATCAAACCGATGATTGCTGTGCTACAGGTAACTGACAGGGTAGCTAGTCTGTAACCAGCTATCCTGGAGTGAATTTAGGATATGGATGAATTAAGACTCTTGGGGCTGAAATGGACAGTGTAGTTTAGGAAAAGGGAAAGGGATTGGTACTAAAAGTGCCAAGAGTTGGTCTGTGTGTTTTAATCAAAATAGTTCCTTCCTTACATCAGATATGTATTATATCTCTGTATTTGTGAAAACTCCTGGAACACAGTTACCCTTTAGGACTTGAGGATTTTAACTAAAAGTGGTAATGACTTGTTAGACACTCGAAGCACTAAGTGGAATGTACCAGAATGTGAGATAAGAAAGTAGTAGAATTCTGTTGGATAACTTGAATAGCTGAGGCTACTAAGATTCTTATTGTTTTACTGGAGAATGTTTCCTCTCCCCATTTATTCCCCAGCCCCACAATTCTTTTCTTTATTAATTGAAGTATAGTTGATTTACAATATTGTGTTATTAGTAACTTCTGCTACACAGCAAAGTGATTCAGTTATACAAATATATACATCCTTTCTTATATTCTTTTTCATTATAGTTTCTCCCAGGACATTGCATATAGTCCCCTGCTGTACAATAGGACTTTGTTGTCAAGCCATTCCTCCCCCACCCCCTTCCCGCTTAGCAGCCACCCAACTCCACAGTTCTTTCAGTTGTTTTGCATTTAATTCAGCAGCTACTTACTGAGTTTAGGACCAAGTGCCAATTACCCACATTCCAGAGACGCATTTATGTTGAATTGTTCTCTGTAAGAATCACAGCCGACAGTCTAGGAGACGGTTGCCGTGCCGGCAGCACCTTTGCATTTGCTGTGCCTTCTACTGGGAGTCTCTTCTCTCAGTGTTTCATATAACTGGCTCCTCCTGAACCTTCAAGACCTCATTTTAAAAATAGTTTGCATTTCTGAGGAAGTTAAGAGGCCTTCCTGGATCACTCTGAAGTTTCTCTCATGGCGTTTCCTTTATAACATAGATCACATTCTCTCCTTATTCTCATTGCTTGTCTGTCGTCTGTTTCTTCCACTGGAGGACAACTGGCGGGAAGGCTCCTTCCCTGGCCGTTTTATTCTGAGCAAGTATTTCTGAGGGGATTAATTATTTGTTTTGGATACATTGGTTTGGCTCAATGAATATGCCTAACAGGTAGGAATCTGGATTCAGTCTCTGATAGGTTAAGATTGAAGTAAGACCTCTAAATTTATGGATAGTGATTGAAGCCTGGAAAGCTTAAATTAAAAAGTATTTAAGGCGATGGTTTATAACCTTCAAGGATCTTAAATCCTTTTGAAAATATGAAGAAAACAATGGCCGCCTCAGATACACATCCAGGTTAATGTGGATATGATTCCAAGGGAGTTTGCCCTCTAGAACCTGTTGTTGAGCTTTTAAGGGACTGTCACTGACTTCCCTGAAGAATTTATGATTTAAGAGGCAGACAGAGCAATATTTGAGATGGGAGGAGAACCTAGGAAAGGTGCCTCAGAAGCCAAGGATAGGGGATAGTGAGGAAGAATTTGGGGAATCAGGGGTTCCCAGTGCTCTATGCTCTGCTGCTGCTGCTAGTCGCTTCAGTCGTGTCCGACTCTGTGTGACCCCATAGACAGCAGCCCACCAGGCTCCCCGTCCCTGGGATTCTCCAGGCAAGAACACTGGAGTGGGTTGCCATTTCCTTCTGCGATGCATGAAAGTGAAAGTGCAGTCGTGTCCGACTCTTCACGACCCCATGGACTGCAGTCCACCAGGCTCCTCCCTCCATGGGATTTTCCAGGCAAGAGTACTGGAGTGGGGTGCCATAGCCTTCTCAAGCTTTATGCTCGGGAGTAGTCCAATAAAAGGAAGTATCAGCTGTGACACTGGATTCAGCAAGGAGCAGTTCTTTTGTAACGTTTCATCCAGGCAGAGGCAGAAGGCAGATTGTGACAGTTTAAGGCATGAATCCGAGTTAAGGAAACAACACATGGGAAACAGAGTTCAGAAATCTTGATGTCCTGTATGATAAACAGCCCTGATATGAGACTGTAGCCCATTTTAAGGAACTACTGAGAGGGAAATTCCATCATTTTGTTGACCTGTTGTGGCGTTTCAGCCCAGTGGTTCTCACCTGACTGCCCCATTAGAAACAGCTTGGAAAGGTTTTTAAAATCAGGGCCGTGCAAAGGTTAGTTAATCAATATCTTTGGGGCTTGTGCCTCTTTTATAGCTTTTATTTTGTTTTGTTTTAGCTTTTTCTGAGAAGTTAAGAACCAGTGTACCCACCAGAAAACCTCCTTATCACTCTTGTGTGTTCTGTGTTAGAACAAACACTTTCTTGTACATTATCATCAGTTAGCTTACTGTCGTGCTAGTTTTAAATCAGTGCCCTGTAGTCCTTTTTACATCGAATTTGAATTAGTTTCTAAGTCAAAACATTTTTTGTGGCTTTCTTCTGATCTTTAGCCGAGTTGTATGCATTTGTCTTTTTTGAATGATACAGCCCTCAATCAGTGAAAGATCTGCCCATTTCTGAGTAAAACAAGAAATTCTTAATGGTGCTAACATGTGGAAAGTATTCACTCTATAGTCCTGTTTGCTTTTATTTAAATGTTGCTCTTTTTTTTCCCCCTACTAAATAACAAAAACTGTTTTATAACTAGAAAAGTTTGAACTCTGTACACTGTTTTCCAAATAGCTAATTTCATAATCTTACCTTCCTGTTTTTAAAATGGCAGTCACACATGACCCAGACCTTAAACAGGTTGTCTCCATTAGAACAGACATTTCATATGAAAGGTAAGCCTATAAAGGTGGTTGAAAGGAAACTGTCAAAATACGAAATTCATCCTGTTGTGTTTTCACCTTGCAGTGCTTTCTCTGGATTAAATTCTTGATGAGCTGTCAGAAGTTCAGGCTTGAATCCTGCATTCACACCCTTGAAATAAAAATAAAATATGGAGAAAAATGATCTTTATGCATGCCAACCTTGACACCAGCCACAAGCTGGAAGAGAGTTTATTCAGTTTGTTAGCAACCTCATGAATTAACATTTTTACTTGCAAAGAAAATGATAATCTTAAGTCTGCTGTGTTAATAGCATCAGCATAATGACTAGATTAGTCACAAATTGTAGTTACTTATCATGGGTAACTTAAGGCAGATATCAAGATTCTCTATAAAGAGATAAACTTCCTAATTTTTTAAATGAAGTTTTCCTATTTTTGCAGGTACCTAGCTAAGTAAACATTAGCAAAATGTCTGTTTTGTAATTTGTTGTAGACTTGGTCAGACTCTTTCTTCTTGTCTATTCCTATCTCCATTTCCCCCATATTCCCACTGCCCCCCCCCCCAAAAAAAAAACCTGACATAGTCAACAACTACTTTTTGTTTTGGCTTGAAATGATTTTGTTATTATTAGGTCTTTTTTTAATTCACTGTTAAATTTAGTNCCTTCCATCAGATATGTATTATATCTCTGTATTTGTGAAAACTCCTGGAACACAGTTACCCTTTAGGACTTGAGGATTTTAACTAAAAGTGGTAATGACTTGTTAGACACTAGAAGCACTAAGTGGAATGTACCAGAATGTGAGATAAGAAAGTAGTAGAATTCTGTTGGATAACTTGAATAGCTGAGGCTACTAAGATTCTTATTGTTTTACTGGAGAATGTTTCCTCTCCCCATTTATTCCCCAGCCCCACAATTCTTTTCTTTATTAATTGAAGTATAGTTGATTTACAATATTGTGTTATTAGTAACTTCTGCTACACAGCAGAGTGATTCAGTTATACAAATATATACATCCTTTCTTATATTCTTTTTCATTATAGTTTCTCCCAGGACATTGCATATAGTTCCCTGCTGTACAATAGGACTTTGTTGTCAAGCCATTCCTCCCCCACCCGCTTCCCACTTAGCAGCCACCCAACTCCACAGTTCTTTCAGTTGTTCTTTTGCATTTAATTCAGCAGCTACTTACTGAGTTTAGGACCAAGTGCCAATTACCCACATTCCAAAGAGACGCATTTATGTTGAATTGTTCTCTGTAAGAATCACAGCCGACAGTCTAGGAGACGGTTGCCGTGCCGTCAGCACCTTTGCATTTGCTGTGCCTTCTACTTGGAGTCTCTTCTCTCAGTGTTTCATACAACTGGCTCCTCCTGAACCTTCAAGATCTCATTTTAAAAATAGTTTGCATTTCTGAGGAAGTTAAGAGGCCTTCCTGGATCACTCTGAAGTTTCTCTCATGGCGTTTCNCATTTATGTTGAATTGTTCTCTGTAAGAATCACAGCCGACAGTCTAGGAGACGGTTGCCGTGCCGGCAGCACCTTTGCATTTGCTGTGCCTTCTACTGGGAGTCTCTTCTCTCAGTGTTTCATATAACTGGCTCCTCCTGAACCTTCAAGACCTCATTTTAAAAATAGTTTGCATTTCTGAGGAAGTTAAGAGGCCTTCCTGGATCACTCTGAAGTTTCTCTCATGGCGTTTCCTTTATAACATAGATCACATTCTCTCCTTATTCTCATTGCTTGTCTGTCGTCTGTTTCTCCCACTGGAGGACAACTGTCGGGAAGGCTCCTTCCCTGGCCATTTTATTCTGAGCAAGTATTTCTGAGGGGATTAATTATTTGTTTTGGATACATTGGTTTGGCTCAATGAATATGCCTAACAGGTAGGAATCTGGATTCAGTCTCTGATAGGTTAAGATTGAAGTAAGACCTCTAAATTTATGGATAGTGATTGAAGCCTGGAAAGCTTAAATTAAAAAGTATTTAAGGCGATGGTTTATAACCTTCAAGGATCTTAAATCCTTTTGAAAATATGAAGAAAACAATGGCCGCCTCAGATACACATCCAGGTTAATGTGGATATGATTCCAAGGGAGTTTGCCCTCTAGAACCTGTTGTTGAGCTTTTAAGGGACTGTCACTGACTTCCCTGAAGAATTTATGATTTAAGAGGCAGACAGAGCAATATTTGAGATGGGAGGAGAACCTAGGAAAGGTGCCTCAGAAGCCAAGGATAGGGGATAGTGAGGAAGAATTTGGGGAATCAGGGGTTCCCAGTGCTCTATGCTCTGCTGCTGCTGCTAGTCGCTTCAGTCGTGTCCGACTCTGTGTGACCCCATAGACAGCAGCCCACCAGGCTCCCCGTCCCTGGGATTCTCCAGGCAAGAACACTGGAGTGGGTTGCCATTTCCTTCTGCGATGCATGAAAGTGAAAGTGCAGTCGTGTCCGACTCTTCACGACCCCATGGACTGCAGTCCACCAGGCTCCTCCCTCCATGGGATTTTCCAGGCAAGAGTACTGGAGTGGGCTGCCATAGCCTTCTCAAGCTTTATGCTCGGGAGTAGTCCAATAAAAGGAAGTATCAGCTGTGACACTGGATTCAGCAAGGAGCAGTTCTTTTGTAACGTTTCATCCAGGCAGAGGCAGAAGGCAGATTGTGACAGTTTAAGGCATGAATCCGAGTTAAGGAAACAACACATGGGAAACAGAGTTCAGAAATCTTGATGTCCTGTATGATAAACAGCCCTGATATGAGACTGTAGCCCATTTTAAGGAACTACTGAGAGGGAAATTCCATCATTTTGTTGACCTGTTGTGGCGTTTCAGCCCAGTGGTTCTCACCTGACTGCCCCATTAGAAACAGCTTGGAAAGGTTTTTAAAATCAGGGCCGTGCAAAGGTTAGTTAATCAATATCTTTGGGGCTTGTGCCTCTTTTATAGCTTTTATTTTGTTTTGTTTTAGCTTTTTCTGAGAAGTTAAGAACCAGTGTACCCACCAGAAAACCTCCTTATCACTCTTGTGTGTTCTGTGTTAGAACAAACACTTTCTTGTACATTATCATCAGTTAGCTTACTGTCGTGCTAGTTTTAAATCAGTGCCCTGTAGTCCTTTTTACATCGAAGTTGAATTAGTTTCTAAGTCAAAACATTTTTTGTGGCTTTCTTCTGATCTTTAGCCGAGTTGTATGCATTTGTCTTTTTTGAGTGATACAGCCCTCAATCAGTGAAAGATCTGCCCATTTCTGAGTAAAACAAGAAATTCTTAATGGTGCTAACATGTGGAAAGTATTCACTCTATAGTTCTGTTTGCTTTTATTTAAATGTTGCTCTTTTTTTTCCCCCTACTAAATAGCAAAAACTGTTTTTTAACTAGAAAAGTTTGAACTCTGTACACTGTTTTCCAAATAGCTAATTTCATAATCTTACCTTCCTGTTTTTAAAATGGCAGTCACACATGACCCAGACCTTAAACAGGTTGTCTCCATTAGAACAGACATTTCATATGAAAGGTAAGCCTATAAAGGTGGTTGAAAGGAAACTGTCAAAATACGAAATTCATCCTGTTGTGTTTTCACCTTGCAGTGCTTTCTCTGGATTAAATTCTTGATGAGCTGTCAGAAGTTCAGGCTTGAATCCTGCATTCACACCCTTGAAATAAAAATAAAATATGGAGAAAAATGATCTTTATGCATGCCAACCTTGACACCAGCCACAAGCTGGAAGAGAGTTTATTCAGTTTGTTAGCAACCTCATGAATTAACATTTTTACTTGCAAAGAAAATGATAATCTTAAGTCTGCTGTGTTAATAGCATCAGCATAATGACTAGATTAGTCACAAATTGTAGTTACTTATCATGGGTAACTTAAGGCAGATATCAAGATTCTCTATAAAGAGATAAACTTCCTAATTTTTTAAATGAAGTTTTCCTATTTTTGCAGGTACCTAGCTAAGTAAACATTAGCAAAATGTCTGTTTTGTAATTTGTTGTAGACTTGGTCAGACTCTTTCTTCTTGTCTATTCCTATCTCCATTTCCCCCATATTCCCACTGCCCCCCCCCCCAAAAAAAAAACCTGACATAGTCAACAACTACTTTTTGTTTTGGCTTGAAATGATTTTGTTATTATTAGGTCTTTTTTTAATTCACTGTTAAATTTAGTTGTTTTCTAAATACTGATATCATTTACCAGCTACATCAAAACTGTTTTATTTTTACCCTTGCTTTTAGACCTGAAACAACATGATCTGTTTTTGCGTTCCAAAGCTGGAGGACCACAATGAATAACTGGAAATCCTTTCCATTTTTGCATGTTTCTCTATCCATGGAAGATGAAGAAAGAAGATAATAATAGTAACAATAAGAATAGCTAAATTTGAATGCTTACCATGTACAATGTACCATGTACTATGCTAAATGCTCTGCATGAAATTTTAGTTTTCCCAACACTTGGCTGTTACCTGCCTTATTTTACAGATGTGGAAGTTGAGGCACAAAGGCGTTAAATAACTTTCCCAAGTCATATGACTGATAAGTGGTAGAGTCTGGATTCAACCCAAGTAATCTGCTCCAGAGCCTGGCCTCGTAAAGCTTGTCTCTCTGTGCATGTTTGGAGATACTACTTTTTAATAATCTCAAGCTAACAGTTAACCTCTCACAGACACTTCATTGAATGTGTTTCATGCCTTGGGACCTATGCCAAGACTGTCCTGAGCAGTGGACTCTTATCTGATTGTTTCTCCTTGTGGATGTCTCACAAGTTCCTTCAAATCAGCGGGTCAAAAACAGAATCCTTACCCCGTGCTCCTTTTCGCATGTCCCCTTGCAAACCTGCTCTGCCTCCAGGTCCCTGTCCTAGTAGGTGGTATCTTAGGCCACAAGCCTGGAGTCATACCCCATCTCCATTTTCCTCTTCTGCATGTCAGTCGCAAAGCTCTGTTCCCTCTGTCTCCTAAAGAAGTCTCTCTCTGACCCACTGCTTTGCCTCTTCATCCACCCTGCTTCTCACCAGGACTGCTGCGGTGGACCTGAGTTTTCTGCCCTTTCTTGCCTTGCATCCCATTCTCTTGTTAAAGAAATGGCAGTGATAAGAGTCACATGAAAAGCAAATACATTATGTCATTTCTTGCTTCTCTTTAGCCCACCATTATCTTGAAATAAATATGGAAATCCTTAACATGGTCTGGAAGGCAGGACTTAACCCCTCCCTGCATCTCCAGCCTGATCTTGTGCCCCTTTCCCTCTTCCCACTCTAGCCAGACTGGCCCTTCTTCACATCTGAACAGTTTACATTCCTCTCTTCAGAGCTGAGAATGCCTGCTGTCCCCTCTGCCAAGTCTTCCTCACTACTGGATCCCCATCCACTAGGATGGGGCCTGATGCTTAGATTACTGTTTATTGTTCTAGAACTGATTATGAATGAAGGTAACTTGTAGAACAAGTAGGAATGAGCCAGGTGTAAAAAAGGCATTAATCATTTTTAGCTGAAGAAATAGCATAAGCAGGCTAAAGACTGATAGATACTTCCTTACATATAAGAGCATTTATAAAATCGGTAGGCTATCTCAGAAGAAAAATGAGCAAAGAATATGAGGCAGTTAGCCTAGAGTAAATATAACTATTAATATTTGAAAAGTTCACCTTCATTAGTGTTCAAGGAAAATTAATGAATTCAGTATTGCTATTTTTCTTAGCAAAAGTTGCAGGTATTTTTAGTTGACTAGATGTAACAGCATATGCATATGATCTCAACCTTGTTTAGTATATACAAATAAATACGTGGACTTTGCAGCCTAAAAACATGTACCCATATGAGCATAGAAAAACAGTAGTAATTATCACAGTGGTGGGACTATAGATGACTTTTTTTCTTTAAATATTTCTTATGTAATCAGAAAATGACATATAATCTTTAAAAATCACATGTTAAGATCGCTTATTTGAAATACTAAGAAATCTAGCCAAAATAAATTTTTCTTTTACATAGTAAGGAATGTCTAAGCCAGATTGCTTGAGTTTGAATCCCCAGATTTCAAGTTGTAGTTATCAAAATATACTTTTTCCTCTTATAATAGTACATTAGTTAAAATTAATGTTAACATTGACTAGTGTAATGTTACTTTAATAGAGCATATTATAATTTGTGCTGGAGAAGGAAATGGCAACCCACTCCAGTATTTTTGCTTGAAAAATCTCATGGACAGAGGAACCTGGTGGGCTACAGTCCATGAGGTATCAAGGGCTCGGACATAACTTAGCGACTAAACCCCACACTATTATAATTTGTGAGGTGCTCATTAATCCCTCAAATCAGTCATATGGTGAGTAAATAGTGTTGTTTGTATTTTGCATATAAAGGTAAGAACAGTTTAGAGTCAGTCCTTGTCACATAGCATCCATTTTAGAGTCCACACCTTTACACCCAAATTTTCTTACTTCACAGATACATTTTAGCTATTAAAATAGTGAAATCCTTAAACAGGCTACTGTTTAAACATTGTTAATATAATATAAGTATTAGATTATGTATTCTCAAATCGCAAAATGCTTAGTTGCTCAGTCGTGTCCAACTCTTTGCAACCCCATGGACTGTAGCCCACCAGGCTCCTCTGTCCATGTGGATTCTCCAGGCAAGAATACTGGAGTGGGTTGCCATGCCCTCCTCCAGGGGATCTTCCCAACCCAGGGATCAAACTCAGATCTCCAGCATTGCTGGTGGATTTGTTTTTGTACTGGGACTTTTTTATGATAGTGTAAACTGGTGCCATCTTGGAGGCTGGCTACCATATGTACCATCTTTAACACATGGAAAAATTAAGTGGAACAGGCATAGTAGATAAAGCATAAATATGGGATTGACATGAAGCAAGTAAGCTGATAATCTTTGTGTGTAATGTTGTGATCCGCTGCAAAAAAGATGTAGCATCTTAGTTTTATGAAAAATAAGCCTATAGATAGACCTTAGTAATATTCTAGGATATTGTTTTTAGGGTTTTTTTTAACTTTACACATTGCTTTATTATTATTAATGACTTATTAGGGGATCAATAAACAAAGGTACGCATGAATGGAAAGGTGCAAAGTTTGAACCAATGCATATCTGAGGTGTGTGTGAATAAATGATTTGGTTAAACGCTATAACTCTGAGGTCAGAGACCTAGTTAATGCCTGTGCAACAGAAGTTAATGCTCAGGATTTTGTTCTCAGGCTATTAATATTCGTAGATCTGGATGGTATTACTATAAGTGAATTAATGAATGAGTAAGTGTATCTATATAGAAGATAAGGAAAGCCATATGTGGTCCAATTATGAGTGTTTAATATATTTTTGCTATTAATACATTTCTAAAGTGCTCGATTCCAATGTAAATCTATTTGGATAAAGAGCATACAAAGATAAATACCTGGAAATCAATGTTATGCATTATTTGAGAAGTGCTGACTGCTTATTGAAAATAAGAAGATATGATCTAATTGGTTATGTCTGGGAGTAATGACGGAGAAGGCAGTGGCAGCCCACTCTAGTGCTCTTGCCTTGAAGAGCTGTTGGGCCACACACAGAAGCGTCCTCATGGTGCGCTGCCACCAGGTCAAGCAGACTTTGCAGTTGGGTCATCTGCCTGAGCTGTTGCCCTCAGTGCTTCTNTTAAAAAATAAGCGTAATTGTCTGTATGACCACTCTGTTATTTGACCTAGCAAAATTAATAGCAGTTCCCTAATACTATCTAATACATTCAAATTATCAGGAGCCAATCAAGGACCATAGTATACAGATGTTTTATTCATCTTAATAAAAATGTAAACTTTATTTATATTAGATGTCATTTTATTGATACTGCCCCATTGCACTAGCCAGGGGATCTGCAAACTTTTTCTTAGAGGACTATATAGTAACTGCTTTAAGCTTGTGGGTCTTTTGGTCTTTATCACAACTGCTAGGGCTTCCCTTGTGGCTCAGCTGGTAAAGAATCCACCTGCAGTGCGGGAGACCTGGGTTTGATCCCTAGGTTGGGAAGATCCCTTGGAGACGGGAAAGGCTACCCACTTCAGTATTCTGGCCTGGAGAATTCAATGGACTGTATAGTCCATCAGTTCAGTCGCTCAGTCATGTCCGACTCTTTGCAACCCCATGAATTGCAGCACACCAGGCCTCCCTGTTCATCACCAACTCCTGGAGTTCACTCAGACTCGTGTCCATCAAGTCAGTGATGCCATCCAGCCATCTCATCCTCGGTCGTCCCCTTCTCCTCCTGCCCCCAATCTCTCCCAGCATCAAAGTCTTTTCCAATGAGTCAGCTCTTCGCATGAGGTGGCCAAAGTACTGGAGTTTCAGCTTTAGCATCATTCCTTCCAAAGAAATCCCAGGGTTGATCTCCTTCAGAATGGACTGGTTGGATCTCCTTGCAGTCCAAGGGACTCTCAAGAGTCTTCTCCAACACCACAGTTCAAAAGCATCAATTCTTTGGCGCTCAGCCTTCTTCACAGTCCAACTCTCACATCCATACATGACCACAGGAAAAACCATAGCCTTGACTAGANCCACAGTTCAAAAGCATCAATTCTTCGGCTCTCGGCCAACTTTCACATCCATACATGACTACTGGAAAAACCATAGCCTTGACTAGACGGACCTTAGTCGGCAAAGTAATGTCTCTGCTTTTGAATATGCTATGTAGGTTGGTCATAACTTTTTTTCCAAGGAGTAAGCGTCTTTTAATTTCATGGCTGCAGTCACCATCTGCAGTGGGGTAGCAAAGATTCAGACACCTCTGAGTGCCTTTCACTTTCACAACTGCTCAGCTCTGCCACATAATCATTAAGTAAACACATGAGCATGATTGTTTCAGTAAGATCTAAAAAAAAAAAATCAGGGCCTGGCCCATTGGTTGTTATTTTGCTGACCCCTGCCTAACCTATTATGGTCTGTTTTTTTTTTTTTTTTCTATCAATATGATTGTTCTCAAGTTTTGTGTCAGTTCATTAATACCATTTGGTTACAATATTCTACCTGTGAATTCCTTAAATGGTAATAGTTACCATTTAGTGAATACACACAGTAGTTGACACAGATAATTAGTCCTTACTTCTTAAAAGCACCCTGGGAGATAAGATGATATTATCACCAATTTTTCAGAAGAGAAAATTAGGACTTAAGAGAGAGGTTAGGTAACTTACCCAGTGTCACATACCTGAATGTGAACACTAGGTCGGCACCCTGTTCTATAAGGTTTGTGGTATACTATTAATGTTAAACCTATGTGAAAGAAGACCCTCTTTGTGGTAGGCAGAATATTAGCCTTTCTCCATCTCGGTCACAGGTGTGTATGGAGAGATGGTTGAGTAATCTGTTGGAATAAGGGGCACAAAATGTCTCTTTCCTAAGCTGCTGTTTGGGGAACTTTATAAAGAATGTGTGGTTAGTTTGGATGGCATGTCTTGTTTGTAGAAAAGAAGGATCCCTAGGACACCACCTGGGCTCACACTGTGTTTGCCCCTGGACTGTATCCAGTCTGTCTCTGCCATTTCTCAAATCATGGAGAGTAGTTCTGTGGTTAAACCTTAGAGGACCCACCCACCGTATCCTCAGATCCAGCTTAAGTACCCTTAAAAGTAGCCAGAATCTACTTTTCTGTATTCTGTTTTATTTTACTTTATTCTTTGGGCTTTTCGTTAGATTTCAGGGTTGTCTTTGCTTTGTTTTCGTAACAATGTTTGTTGTGCCTTTTAGTTTAAAGTGTCTTTCCTGGTGAGCTCAGTTGCTAAGTCGTGTCCGGCTCTTTTGTGACCCCATGGACTGTAGCAGCCCACCAGGCTCCCTCATGTCTGTGGCATTTCCCAGACGAGAACACNATCCAGCTTAAGTACCCTTAAAAGTAGCCAGAATC
The DNA here is from genome assembly GCA_006410735.1 of Raphicerus campestris. NCBI lineage: Eukaryota > Metazoa > Chordata > Mammalia > Artiodactyla > Bovidae > Raphicerus > Raphicerus campestris. Next base: position 1,411,792 of record SJYW01017207.1, read on the forward strand.
TACTTTTCTGTATTCTGTTTCATTTTACTTTATTCTTTGGGCTTTTCGTTAGATTTCAGGGTTATCTTTGCTTTGTTTTCGTAACAATGTTTGTTGTGCCTTTTAGTTTAAAGTGTCTTTCCTGGTGTGCTCAGTTGCTAAGTCGTGTCCGGCTCTTTTGTGACCCCATGGACTGTAGCAGCCCACCAGGCTCCCTCATGTCTATGGCATTTCCCAGACGAGAACGCNCCTTTTAGTTTAAAGTGTCTTTCCTGGTGAGCTCAGTTGCTAAGTCGTGTCCGGCTCTTTTGTGACCCCATGGACTGTAGCAGCCCACCAGGCTCCCTCATGTCTGTGGCATTTCCCAGACGAGAACACTGACTGGAGTGGGTTGCCATTTCCTTCTTTTTCCTCCTCTGGAGAATTTTAAATATAGTAGTGTCGGATGTAATTTGTCTTAAAAACCAGGAGGTGGCGATGTTTTCCAGTTGATGCTTTAAGGTTGCGGTTGGAATGCCACCAGAAGGACCTAACTTGTCCATAAAAATCTGCTTCAACTCAATAGTGCATCTTAATACAATGCTAGAGATATGTTATTTCCTGAAGTAGGACAGCTTCAACTTTCAACTTTGCTTTTTATTAAAAGGAAATACTTGACAAACTCATAGTTAGGCATTTACTTGAGAAACAGGACAAAACACCTTGTTAAATCATGTCTTAATATTAGGCCTTGGACGGTGGCGAAATTATTAAAATCCTGTTGCCAGTTCTCTGAATAGAATAATTGTGAACATTTTGGCACTTTTAGTACATACATAGATATATCAACCAAAATGAACTCTATCAAATGTATGTTTGTTTTCACATTATGAACCTCTGTCTATATCCATTAGTTATAATTTATAAAGTCACTTTAGTAGTCTGTTGTATTAGATTGTGCTATACTTTATTTAACCAACCCCTTCTGCATTGGCACGTAGGTTTCTGCTATTAACAGAATTGCAGTATATCATCTTTATTTATACTTTGCTCAGTTGAATAATTTCTCAAGGTGCATTCATCAGCAATGTTTGATGTTTACCAGTATGAGTAGTGGTATCTCATTCTTTTAAGTTAGCACTTCCTCATTGCTAGTGATTTTAAGAGCTATATATGTCTAAAGATAATTTATAAATAAGTAGTCTTAAAAAATAATAATGGAAATGCAACTATTGTTAGAATCAAGGGAGAGTGAAAACATTATGTATCCAACTGCAGATGTACTGAATGCACTTGGTTATCACCGCTCTAAATGCTCACACAAGAAGAGAGGAGAAGTTCAAAACTGACATATTAAGCATCCAGCTTACTTTCCAATATAAGAAATCAAGAAAAGAGTAGATCTGTAGAAGGAAGAACATAAGGCCAAAAAAAAAAATTAAAGAGGATCGAACTACCTGCCAATAGTTTGTCCTTTGAACAAACAAAAAATAGAAAAACTTTTCAGCAAGATTGATGATAGAAAAAAAAAAAAAAAACAGGGATAAACGATACTATGATGAAGAGATAAGTATACTGAAGTTGAGTTTTTAAAATTTGTATGAAAACTATGAAAAATTAAATGCCATAAAATGTTAAATTTTAGAAGAACTGGAAAATTTCCCAAGAAAATTTAATTTGGGAAAACTGATCAAGGAAGAAATAGAAGACATCAAATGTCTTAAAACTCTTAAATTGAATTAACCTTTTAAAATCCACAAAGGAAACAAACAGGTCAAGACAGTTTTCAAATGAGGTCTTCTAAAACTGTCTCCCGGAGTTTTGTGGGTTAAGAAGAAAGCAACCTAACTTGTCTAGTAAGTCTGATATCACCATGATACTCAAACCAAAATTCTGCTTACAAAAATAGTTGTATTAATCCAAAATGAAGTGTTAGCAAGCCAAATCCATTAATGTATTTTTTTAATGATTTATTGGGTTCAAGGATATAATGTGTATGTCATAACTTTAAGAGGAATATATGAGAATGATAAAACAACAATTTGGCGAGAATAGAGTTTTCTCCAGAGGAAAGGAATTGAGGACTTTATCTAGGAGAAGAGCAGGAGGGGAGACATCCATTGTATTGTAAATTATATTTTTTAAGCTGGGTGGTAGGAACATAGATGTTTGTTTTTGTCATTTATGTTGTCTTAAGTATTTTGTGTTATAGTGTTAGCACACTTAACAGTTTTGTAAATTTAAATGCCACTTTAAAATGGTGTTCTTTTTTGTGGATTTGCTGAAACCTAGTTCTCTTGGATGCATGCAAACAAGTTTAAAAGTTTTAAATGTGTAAGCCATCATGAAATATAATAAAGAACACTACATATGCATTTTCATGGCTATTAAGGGGCATGTAGGGAAGAAAAAGACTCTTCTTCATTTGAGAGTGAGTGGCTTTGGAACTGAAGTTTCAGGCTTGCTTTTAGTTTTTTTCTTCTTTCTGTTATGTGTTGTATTTTTTTTTTTTAATAATAATGTATTATCATCAAGTAAACACTATCATGTTTAGTTTACCTGAATTTTAAGATTTAGTAGGCCTGGCGTGCTGCGATTCATGGGGTCGCAAAGAGTCGGGCACAACTGAGGAACTGAACCGAACTGAACTGAAACTAGTGGCACTCGCTCTGTTTTGGATTCATTTTGCTTCTAACTTCATGGTTCCATTTTGACTTTAAAGCAGTTTGGACTTGACCTGAAGCACTTTCTTCAGGAGCTTTTAGTTTTGCTTTTTTTTTTTTTTCCAAATCCAATATTTAAAAAATTGTAGTTTGGGATTCTAGCTGATGAGAATTTTAATTTAAACTGAAGATTGAACTGTTGGATTTTCTAGCATTTATTCATGAAATAGTAATAGAACATTTTCTATGTATGAGATATGGTGCCAAGTCATGGATGTGACTTTAAGATGTAGTCTTGAACCTTCAGAATATAATAAGTGAAATAGGTGTTTAACTCTAGGTACCATGAAAAGTGAAGTTGCTCTGTCATGTCCGACTCTTTGCAACCCCATGGACTGTAGCCTACCATGCTCCCCCATCCATGGGATTTTCCAGGCAAGAATACTGGTGTGGGTTGCCATCCCCTTCTCCAGAGGATCTTCCTGACCCAGGGATCAAACCCAGGTCTCCCACATTGTAGGCAGACGCTTTACTGTCTGAGCTATCAGCGAACTTCAAGGTACCATAGGGAACTATAGGTACCATAGTTACAAGCAGTTTGGAATATTTCTTCCCTACTGGGAATTAATTCTTCCCATCTTTTTTATAGCTGTAGCTGTGTATGTGTGTGTTTAAACTGTGTTTTAAAAGTTATGGGTATATTTTAAAGTAAACAAGTGGGATCTGATTAAACTTAAAAGCTTTTGCACAGCAAAGGAAACGATAAGCAAGGTGAAAAGACAACCTTCAGAATGGGAGAAAATAGTAGCAAATGAAACAACTGACAAAGGATTAATTTCCAAAATATATAAGCAGCTCGTACAAGCAACCCAATCAAAAAGTTGGAAAAAGACCTAACAGACATTTCTCCAAAGAAGACCTACAGATGGCTAACAAACACATGAAAAGATGCTCAACATTGCTCATTATTAGAGAAATGCAAATCAAAACTACAATGAGATATCCTCTCACACCAGTCAGAATGGCAATCATCAAAACGCATACAAATAATAAATGCTGAAGAGGGTATGGAGAAAAGGGAACCCTCTTGCACTTGGTGGGAATGTAAATTGATACAGCCACTATGCAAGACAGTATAGAGATTCCTTAAAAAACCTAGGAATAAAACCACCATCAGTTCAGTTCAGTCGCTCAGATGTGTCTGATCTTTGCGACCCCAGGGACTGCAGCATGCCAGGCTTCCCTGTCCATCACCAACTCTGAGAGTTTACTCAAACCCATGTCCATCAAGTCGGTGATGCCATCCAATCATCTCATCCTCTCTCGTTCCCTTTTCATCCTGCCTTCAATCTTTCCCAACATCAGGGTCTTTTAGAATGAGTTAGTTCTTTGCATCAGGTGGCCAAAGAATTGGAGTTTCAGCTTCAAAATCAGTCCTTCCAATGAATATTTAGGACTGATTTCCTTTAGGATTGACTGGTTGGATCTCCTTGCAGTCCAAGGGACTCTCCAGAGTCTTCTCCAATACCACAGTTCAAAAGCATCAGTTCTTCTACGCTCAGCTTTCTTTATAGTCCAACTCTCACATACATATGACTGCTGGAAAAATCATAGCTTTGACTAGACAGACCTTTGTTGGCAAAATAATGTCTCTGCTTTTTAATATGCTGTCTAAGATTGTCATAGCTTTTCTTCTGAGGAGCAAGCATCTGAATTTCATGGCTGCAGTTATTATCTGCAGTGATTTTGGAGCCCATGAAAATAAAGTCTGTCACTGTTTCCATTGTTTCCCCATTTATTTGGCATGAAGTGATGGCACCGGATGCCATGTTCTTTGTTTTCTGAATGTTGAGTTTTAAGCCAGCTTTTTCACTCTCCTCTTTCACTTTTATCAAGAGGCTCTTTAATTATTCTTCGCTTTCTGCCATAAGGCAGAAACCGCCATCAGTTCGGTTCAGTTCAGTTCAGTCACTCAGTCATGTCTGACTCTTTGTGACCCCATGGACTGCAGCACACAGGATTCCCTGTCCATCACCAACTCCCGGAGCTTACTCAAACTCATGTCCATCAAGTCCATGATGCCATCCAGCCATCTCCTCCTCTGTCATCCCCTTCTCCTCCTACCTTCAGTCTTTCCCAGCATCAGGATCTTTTCCAGTAGTTTAGCTCTTCACATCAGGTAGCCAAAGTAGTGGAGCTTCAGCTTCAGCATCAGTCCTTCCAATAAATATTCAGGACTGATTTTCTTTAGGATTGACTGATTTGATCTCCTTGTGGTCCAAGGGACTCTGCAGAGTCTTCTCCAATACCACAGTTCATTTCGTTATAGTCCAGCTCTCACATGCATACGTGACTACTGGAAAAACCAGAGCTTTGACTAGACAGACCTTTGTTGGCAAAGTAATGTCTCTGCTTTTTAACATGCTGTCTAGGTTTGTCATAGCTTTTCTTCCAAGGAGCAAGTGTCTTTGAATTTCATGGCTATATCATCTACAGTGATTTTGGAGCCCCCCAAAATAAAGTCACTCACTGTTTCTTTCCATTGTTTCCCCATCTAATTGCCATGAAGTAATGGGACAAAATGCCATGATCTTAGTTTGCTGAATGTTGAGTTTTAAGCTAACTTTTTCACTCTCCTCTTTCACTTTCATCAAAAGGCTCTTTGGTTCTTTGCTTTCTGCCATGGGTGGTATCATCTGCATATCTGAAGTTACTGATATTTCTCCCAGCAATCTTGATTCCAGCTTGTGCTTCATCCAGCCTGGCATTTCACATGATGTACTCTGCATATAAGTTAAATATGAAGGGTGGCAATATACAGCCTTGATGTACTCCTTTCCCAATTTGGAACCAATCTGTTGTTCCATGTCCAGTTCTAACTGTTGCTTCTTGACCTGCATACAGATTTTTCAGGAGGCAGGTAAAGTGATCTGGTATTCCAGTCTCTTTAAGAATTTTCCACAGTTTATTGTGATCCACACAGTCAAAGGTTTTGGTGTAGCCAATAAAGCAGAAGTAGATATTTTTCTGGAACTCTTTTTATATGTGGTCCAGCAGATGTTGGCAATTTGATCTCTGGTTCCTCTGCCTCTTCTAAATCTGGCCTGAACATCTGGAAGTTCATGGTTCACGTACTGTTGAAGCCTGGCTTGGAGGATTTTGAGCATTACTTTGCAGTGTGTAAGATGAATGCAATTGTGCAGTAGTTTGAGCATTCTTTGGCATTGCCTTTCTTTGGGATTGGAATAAAAACTGGCCTTTTCCAGTTCTGTGGCTACTGCTGAGTTTTCCAAATTTGCTGGCATATTGACTGCAGCACTTTCACAGCATCATCTTTTAGGATTTAAAATAGCTCAGCTGAAATTCCATCACCTCCACTAGCTTTGTTTGTAGTGATGCTTCCTAAGGCCCACTGGACTTCGCATTCCAGGATGTCTGGCTCTAGATGAGTGATCACACCATTGTGGTTATCTGGGTCATGAAAATCTTTTTTGTACTGTTCTTCTGTGTACTCTTGTCACTGCTTCTTAATATCTTCTGCTTCTGTTAGACCCATACCATTTCTGTCCTTTATTGAACCCATTTTTGCATGAAATCTTCCCTTGGTATCTCTAATTTTCTTGAAGAGATCTCTAGTCTTTCCCATTCTATTGTTTTCCTCTATTTCTTTGCATTGATCACTGAGGAAGGCTTTCTTACCTCTCTTTGCTATTCTTTGAAACTCTGCATTCAAATGGCTATATCTTTCATTTTCTCCTTTGCCTTTAGCTTCTTTTCTCAGCTATTTGTAAGGCCTCTTTAAACAGCCATTTTGCCTTCTTGCATTTCTTTTTCTTGGGGATGGTCTTGATCACTGCCTCCTGTACAGTATCACCAATCTCCATCCATAGTTCTTCAGGCACTCTTTCTAGCAGATCTAATCGCTTGAATCTATTTGTCACTTCCACTTTATAATCGTAAGGGATTTGATTTAAGTCATACCAGAATGGTCCTGTGGTTTCTCTACTTTCTTCAATTTAAGTCAGAATTTGGCAATAAAGAGTTCATGATCTGAGCCAGTCAGCTCCTGGTCTTTTTTTTTGCTGACTGTATCATCTTTGGCTGCAAAGAATATAGTCAATATGATTTTGGTATTGATCATCTGGTGATGTCCATGTGTAGAGGCTTTTCTCATGTTATTGGAAGTGGGTGTTTGCTATGGCCAGTCGCTTCTCTTGTGAAAACTTTACCCTGCTTCATTCTGTACTCCAAGGCCAAATTTGCCTCTTGCTCCAGGTGTTTCTTGACTTCTGCTTTTGTATTCCAGTCCCCTGTGATGAAGAAGACATCCTTTTTTGGTGTTAGTTCTAGAAGGTCTTGTTGTCTTCATAGACCCATTCAACTTCAGCTTCTTCAGCATTACTGGCTGGGGCCTAGACTTGGATTACTGTGATATTGAATGGTTTGCCTTGGAAACGAAGAGATCATTCTGTCATTTTTGAGATTGCACCCAAGTACTGCATTTTGGACTCTCTTTTGTTAACTAATATGGCTACTAAATCTCTTCTAAGGGATTCCTGCCCACAGTAGTAGATATAATGGTCATCTGAGTTACATTCACCTATTCCAGTCCATTTTAGTTCACTGATTCTTAGAATGTTGACATTCACTCTTGTCGTCTCCTGTTTGACCACTTCCAATTTGTCTTGATTCATGGAACCTATGTCTAGGTTCATAGGAACCTAACATTCCAGGTTCCTATGCAGTTTTGTTCTTTGCAGCATTGGACTTTGCTTCCGTCACCAGTCACATCCACAACTGTGTGTTGTTTTTGCTTTAGCTCTGTCTCTTCATTCTTTCTGGTGTTATTTCTCCACTGATCTCCAGTAGCATATTGAGCACCTACCGACCTCGGGAGTTCCTCTTTCAGTGTCCTATCTTTTTGCCTTTTCATACTGTTCATGGGGTTCTCAGCAAGAATACTGAAGCGGTTTGCCATTCCCTTCTCCAGTGGATCACATTTTGTCAGAACTCTCCAGCATGACCCCTCCATCTTGGCTGGCCCCACATGGTATGGCTCATGGTTTCATTGAATTAGAAAAGCCTGTGGTCCTTGTGATCAGTTTGATTAGTTTTCCGTGATTGTGATTTTCATTCTGTCTGCCCTCTGATGGATAATGAGGCTTATGGAAGCTTCCTGATGGGAGAGACTGACAAGGGGAATCTGGGTCTTGTTCTGATGGGCAGGACCATGCTCAGTAAATCTTTAATCCAGTTTTCTATTGATGAGGGAGGCAGTGTTCCCTGCTGTTGTTTGACCTGAGGGCAAACTATGGTGGAGGTAATGAAGATAATACCAACTTCCTTCAAAGGTCNGGTCCTGTGGTTTCTCTACTTTCTTCAATTTAAGTCAGAATTTGGCAATAAAGAGTTCATGATCTGAGCCAGTCAGCTCCTGGTCTTTTTTTTTGCTGACTGTATCATCTTTGGCTGCAAAGAATATAGTCAATATGATTTTGGTATTGATCATCTGGTGATGTCCATGTGTAGAGGCTTTTCTCATGTTATTGGAAGTGGGTGTTTGCTATGGCCAGTCGCTTCTCTTGTGAAAACTTTACCCTGCTTAGCCTTTACCCTGCTTCATTCTTTACTCCAAGGCCAAATTTGCCTCTTGCTTCAGGTGTTTCTTGACTTCTGCTTTTGCATTCCAGTCCCCTGTGATGAAGAAGACATCCTTTTTTGGTGTTAGTTCTAGAAGGTCTTGTTGTCTTCATAGACCCATTCAACTTCAGCTTCTTCAGCATTACTGGCTGGGGCCTAGACTTGGATTACTGTGATATTGAATGGTTTGCCTTGGAAACGAAGAGATCATTCTGTCATTTTTGAGACTGCACCCAAGTACTGCATTTTGGACTCTGTTTTGTTAACTAATATGGCTACTAAATCTCTTCTAAGGGATTCCTGCCCACAGTAGTAGATATAATGGTCATCTGAGTTACATTCACCTATTCCAGTCCATTTTAGTTCACTGATTCTTAGAATGTTGACATTCACTCTTGTCGTCTCCTGTTTGACCACTTCCAATTTGTCTTGATTCATGGAACCTATGTCTAGGTTCATAGGAACCTAACATTCCAGGTTCCTATGCAGTTTTGTTCTTTGCAGCATTGGACTTTGCTTCCGTCACCAGTCACATCCACAACTGTGTGTTGTTTTTGCTTTAGCTCTGTCTCTTCATTCTTTCTGGTGTTATTTCTCCACTAATCTCCAGTAGCATATTGAGCACCTACCGACCTCGGGAGTTCCTCTTTCAGTGTCCTATCTTTTTGCCTTTTCATACTGTTCATGGGGTTCTCAGCAAGAATACTGAAGCGGTTTGCCATTCCCTTCTCCAGTGGATCACATTTTGTCAGAATTCTCCAGCATGACCCCTCCATCTTGGNAAAAGTTATGTGTATGTTTTAGGAATAATGTAAGCCTTTTGAACTAATTTTAGAGGTAAGCAATTCATTCCTCTTTAATGCTGAGAGAAGTTTACTCAGGTAGAATTTTTCATGCATTGATAAAATGATTTAGCTTCACTCAGAATTGGAAGGACTACGATAGGCTGTCAGATGCTCTGTAGAGACAGATTTGTCTCTTTCACCGGATTGCCATTTGAATTATCCTACTTAAAAGTGATATGAAGTGCTTAGCTGTAAGAAGTGAATCTTTTTAATACTCAATATTACTCTTGTTTTACAAGATAGATAAACTGTTTACAAATGCATCTCTTTTTTAGTACTGCTTTAAAAATCTGGGGTTTTCATGTAGTATGCCTGCCTCTTTGTTTTCCTTAGTAATGACTTTCTCTTATTTTACTCTTGATATATCTTCTGTAACTGTTTGCTAGGATGCTCATCTAAAATATGAATACTTCCTAACTTATCTATGCCCATGACTTTATTTTTAGATTTTAAGTTGCTGATGTATGGAAACGATCATCCAATTTTAATTAATTTCAAGGCTTCTTTGCATTCTCAAAGTTTGCATTCCCCCTTCTTTTTTAACTTATTTTTATGTTGTATGTTATCCTTATAGTCTTTCCAGACAGTTCAGGAGTTAATACTCAGAGTAGGAGATCTGAATCATTTGTTTTAGCCTGTTTGATGTAAAAAGTCTGTGTGAGGTGTTAAATTCAACATAGTTCCTTATATGTAATTTCTCTTTTAAGTCAGGCTTTTTGTGGCCTCTTATCATGGGATGTGTATCAGTCCGGATTAGATTTGGCTGCATATAGCTAAAGTCCACCAGGAGGGCTTAAACTAGAAATTGATTTTTCCCTCACCTTCATAAAGTCTAGAATTAGAAAATGATGGGGGTGATAAGGAGTTTCACAATATCAGGGTCACAGGCTTCTTCTGTCTTACTGTTCTTCCATACCCATTTCATGATCCTGAATGGCTTCTTGAACTCCAGCTCTCACATCCAGACTCCATCCAGCAAGAATGAAGAAGAGCAGAAAGGCAAAAGGTCCCCTGGTTAATTCAGTCCCTCTGAGCAGGCTTCTCAACAGTCGTGAAGCCATATTGTTTTACATTTCTTTGACAATATAGCACTTGTGTCCTCTTGGGGAATGTCTGTTGCCAAGGAGGCTAAAATGTATAGAATTTTTTGTTTCCTGCCACAATTTTTTGTATCCAGCTAGACATCTGGGTTATGTTCACTGTGAAGGAGGGGTGAAATGGGCATTGGGGTGAGCAGTCAGGAACCTCTGCCTCNAATGTATAGAATTTTTTGTTTCCTGCCACAATTTTTGGTATCCAGCTAGACATCTGGGTTATGTTCACTGTGAAGGAGGGGTGAAATGGGCATTGGGGTGAGCAGTCAGAAACCTCTGCCTCACAGTTATTTCTGAGTTCTAATAGGAAAGTAGCAAGTGGGGCAATATCTGGGTTATGATATAATCATGGAAAGTGATGGCCAAGAAACCTCTGCTCTACCTGTGGACTTGGACTTAAACTTTTACCCCTAATCACTATTATTTTTTGTGTTACTATTTTCCAAGTATTTGTGTTAAGTGCTTTTCATACATTTTATGTAGTTCCCATGGTAGTATCTGTTAGGCACTGTCCATTTCATGTCATAGGTGAGAAAACCAATGAGAAAACCAAGATAGGTTGTATAATTGGCCTACATCCTCAGAATAGTCAGTGGTGAGTCGAATGTTGAGTGTGCACTTAAAGATCACCACTGATGACTGCTCCTGTCCTCTGTTTATTAATCTGTCCACCTATGTATCTATCCCTCAGACGCCACTGCCACCCCTGTCCCCACCTCTTGTACCCAAGATTCATTTGAGGTTGCTCAAGCACAAAGAACAGAAAAACAAACAGATAGGTAGATTGAACTAAATATAAGAAAGAAAATAGAATGAAGTTGAGGTTCAAATGATGCACAGAGTTCAATGCTGTATGATCCTACAGAGATGCTAAAAGTCACCACCTGACTTCTCATTGTGTCCTACCAGAATCTAAAAGGCAGAAAAACAAGGTAGAGTTGTTGTTTTTTTAATTTGGACTCTTGGCTTCATTTTTTAGCCATATAATAATTTGAATCCTTATAAAGAATACTAGTTCTTTTTTCATATTGTGCTTCAAGGAATTATAAAGATAATTAAAACAGCGTTGTTACCATTTTCTGATTTTTCTCTTTGTGGGATAGGTCAACTGAATTACCATGGCTTTTTTTTTTTTAAGATATGCATACTCAAAGAGAAAATATTTCAGCTAGACGTAGATCGTGTACTTAGTAAAAACTAGGGCTCATTTTTGTTTGTTTTTAGAAATATTCCTGTCATTGTTTTGAAAAGATACACATTCTATAAGATTGGGATCTTGGTAAAAATGGTATGGTGCTAAGCAGTTGTTTGTTAGAGCCTCCCAGGATATACACAGGCTGGTGAGCTGCTTCAGGACATCTTTTGTCTTATTTCTGTTTTTCTCCAGTCTCCTTAGTGTGTAGAGGTTTTCAGTAAGTGGTTAATGAATGAATGACTAGTAAATGAAGAAACTCTGTTAATGAATGTTATTATTAATATCGCTGTGTCTTAAAACAAGAAAGTCAATGGCCCTACCGGAAAAGAGAAAAAGTAGGTCATTCTTTATATAGCCCTTTCTAGTTGTATGAGGTGGGTTTTAGTACCATTAACGGTTGGACATTGGGACCACATAGAGTCCAGCCCTTGAACATGTTGTGTTTGGAGAATCACCATAGCCATGACACACTTGGAAAGTGGTGGCTGTAAAGGCGAGTTGCAAGAGTTAAGTCTGGCAAGTTCCTGGCATGTAAAAGTAACTGATTGGTTTTAAGGAATGAAAGTTAGATTCAGATTTTCAAAGACTTTCTATGACACGTTATCTTTTTTAAAGTGATGTTTTTCATGGGGCAAAGAAAGGACATGATTTGAATAATATTTGAAAAATAAAAAATAGAGATCTACTTCTTGCATTTTAGTTTTCAAGATTCCTTGTAACCAAAATATTAACAGAACATTTGAGTTTAATTATTATTTGTTTTTATTTCTCAGGATGTAATCTTCGTGGTGGGAAGCCAAGTTTTTAAACTACCCCAATGGATGCAGACAGTGATGTTGCATTGGACATTCTAATTACAAATGTAGTCTGTGTTTTTAGAACAAGATGCCATTTGAACTTAAGGAAGATTGCTTTAGAGGGAGCAAACGTAATTTATAAGCGTGATGTTGGAGTAAGTATCTGATTTTTGTTGTGTGTGCTACATAGCCTAATTTTATAGTGCTGTGAATGACATACTAAGTAAAGAATTAGGACAATACCTTATACATTTATTATAAAAATTAAGAATGGGTATGAAGGCCCTGCTGAAGCTCTAAAAATTAGATGCCAGTATATCTTGGTAAATTTGCATTAGTTCTTCAGGCTAGAAATGAAGTACAGATGAATTCAATTAAAAATTTCAGTGAGTCACAATTAAAGATTTTCATGTTCATAAATAATGCCATCTTCACTTTTAAAAAGAAGTAAATCTGCTAAAAAGAGAGGGACAGGCTTAATGCTGCATTGAAACTTGAGCGTGCCATATGGCAGACAAGTCATTATTCCTGGGAAGGTTAACATCTTGAGTTGATGGACAAGCTGGTAGCAAAAGACAACTAAATGAAGAAAAAACTCTGTTTCTCAGCCACTTAGGTAAGAAATTTTATAATGTATTTTAGCTCGAATTTTGTTTTGAGCCTGTGATAAATTGGGTCTCCCCAGGTTTACTAGCTTTCTAGTTTAATACTATATGACAGAGGAACTCAAAATGTAACAAGAGTTTTAAGAAGAAATGTCCAGTTCCTTTTTTTGTTACATATTCAGTAAAACATTTAGCTGTTTTATATATTATGGCCATTTATTAAATATTGCCATAAATGAAAAGTTGCAATGAAAATTTAAATTCACATGTTATCTTGGACCTTAGTCCCTGACCTGTTTACACTCACACTGTAGAAAATTTAATCCAAATCCATAGCTTTAAGTGCCTTTCATTTCTAGGAAATCTAAAATCACATCTCCAGCTCCAAACTTCCTCCTGCCTTCAAGATTTGCACATCAGTTATGAATATGTAATAGACATATCAGCTGTAAGACACAGNTTTTAAACTACCCCAATGGATGCAGACAGTGATGTTGCATTGGACATTCTAATTACAAATGTAGTCTGTGTTTTTAGAACAAGATGCCATTTGAACTTAAGGAAGATTGCTTTAGAGGGAGCAAACGTAATTTATAAGCGTGATGTTGGAGTAAGTATCTGATTTTTGTTGTGTGTGCTACATAGCCTAATTTTATAGTGCTGTGAATGACATACTAAGTAAAGAATTAGGACAATACCTTATACATTTATTATAAAAATTAAGAATGGGTATGAAGGCCCTGCTGAAGCTCTAAAAATTAGATGCCAGTATATCTTGGTAAATTTGCATTAGTTCTTCAGGCTAGAAATGAAGTACAGATGAATTCAATTAAAAATTTCAGTGAGTCACAATTAAAGATTTTCATGTTCATAAATAATGCCATCTTCACTTTTAAAAAGAAGTAAATCTGCTAAAAAGAGAGGGACAGGCTTAATGCTGCATTGAAACTTGAGCGTGCCATATGGCAGACAAGTCATTATTCCTGGGAAGGTTAACATCTTGAGTTGATGGACAAGCTGGTAGCAAAAGACAACTAAATGAAGAAAAAACTCTGTTTCTCAGCCACTTAGGTAAGAAATTTTATAATGTATTTTAGCTCGAATTTTGTTTTGAGCCTGTGATAAATTGGGTCTCCCCAGGTTTACTAGCTTTCTAGTTTAATACTATATGACAGAGGAACTCAAAATGTAACAAGAGTTTTAAGAAGAAATGTCCAGTTCCTTTTTTTGTTACATATTCAGTAAAACATTTAGCTGTTTTATATATTATGGCCATTTATTAAATATTGCCATAAATGAAAAGTTGCAATGAAAATTTAAATTCACATGTTATCTTGGACCTTAGTCCCTGACCTGTTTACACTCACACTGTAGAAAATTTAATCCAAATCCATAGCTTTAAGTGCCTTTCATTTCTAGGAAATCTAAAATTACATCTCCAGTTCCAAACTTCCTCCTGCCTTCAAGATTTGCACATCAGTTATGAATATGTAATAGACATATCAGCTGTAAGACACAGAAGAAAGTAATGAGCACCATGAAGCAGAGAAAAGCAGGGTTAGAAGTCACAGAGGGCTGAAGGGATGGGTGTGTTGGTAAAATGGTCAGGGAAGGTCTCTCTGTAGAGATGACATCTGGTGAGAGACCTGAATGAAGTGAGAACACTGAAGGAAGAGAATGCCAGATGAAAGTAACAGCGATGCCAAATTCCTAAGGCATGCACAGTTTGGCATGTTCAAGGATCCATGCAAATTGCAAATTCCAGTTATGTGAACAGAGTGAGAAGTTGGAATGTGTACTTGTAGTACACTGATTTCAAGTGTATAGTGAGAGATATAGACAGGCCTTGAATTTTTTACTAATTAAATGTCCTTTTGAATTAATATGTTCTTTATGTTCAGTGTGGTTCTTGATTTCAGAGTGGGTGGTTTGGAGAACAGTTATTTCAGTCTTGGGTAAGCTTGAAGTAGTATTTAAACATAAAATGGCCACACAGAGGAGAACCATGTGTGGAAATTAACCAAGCTGTTGGGTTTTTGGTTTTCTTTTCTTTTTGCAGAAAGTATTAATGAAGCTTAGAAAGCCTAGAATTACAGCTACAATTTGGTCCTCAGGAAAAATCATTTGCACTGGAGCAACAAGGTAAATGTTACTTGGGTTTTTATTTTTTAATTTTCCCCTCATGGGAAAGACATTTTTCCAGACTTGAAGACAAAATCACATGTACAGTTTGTTGTGTTCCTCAGTATAAAATTTATTTCTTGTGTAACTGATAATCTTTTTCTTTCTTTCAAACCATAGTGAAGAAGAAGCTAAATTTGGTGCCAGACGTTTAGCCCGTAGTCTCCAGAAACTAGGATTTCAGGTAGCTATCCAAGCTGCAGATATACAAAAATTTATTTCTGTAAACTTTATATATACATATATAGGATTGAAGAAGTCTCCTCAAAGTCCTCTTATCATTGATCTTTTTTTAAGTTGTATAATTCTGTCCTTCAGTTCAAAACTGTAGTGCCAGACTTTGCCCATTTGGATGTTTGTGTGGGATCCTGGCTTTTTCACAAATTGCTTTCCCATAGAGAGAGACTTGTTTCCTTATAGATTAACTGCTTTTCAACTCCTTACATTTCTCACTTCTCTCTCTCTCTCTGTCTCTCTCTCTCATTCACACTCTCACACACACATGCACACACACAATCTGTGTTTGATCATCACAAGCATGCTGTGTCAAGATGATGAGCGAGAGCCACAGGACCCTGTACACAGTGCTTAGCAGGCTCTCAGCCTTGTAAGGTGACCATCTCTAGCAGGTCAGCCTTATAAAATATAGTTTCTGGAGGCATAACTTTGAATAAAATGAATGTGTATCCTGGACTCACTGGGTCACTTAGAAATGATGAGTAAGTAGAAGAAAAAGAGATGGACCTAGGCAGTTTGGGATTTGGGTGGGAAGGGATGGGGGTCAAGTTTCTCTCTGATGACTGCAGTCTCCCCTGAGGTGGAAGGTGCTAAGCAGGCACCGAGGTGCTGGGTGGTGTGGGAATGTTGCCGCTGGCCAGGAGTTCAGTAGAGAGCCGAGACTGACGGCAGGGCCCCTGGGCACGTCGCGTGACTTTCTCTCACTGCCTTGTGACTGTGCTGAGTTGGAGGATAGTTAGCTCATCCAGATTTGAGGTTTTACTAGGAATAGTTGAAAGGATAACAGGGTAAAATCATTAAAATATTGGCAGAAGTGGCTGAAGTTATTAATATTGAGAGGACATTATTTTCAGCCTTGGAGCCTCGTTTCTTAGCCTTACATTAGAGATGTTGCGAGAAATCCCGTGAGTTAAAGACACAATTTTGTCACTCTGTTCCTCATTCTGTCCCCCCACGTGAGCCAACATCTAACTAAATTCACAGAAACATGATTCTCCTTTACTGTGAATAATAAGTCGGGCCTTTGGAGCTCAGAGTCCACTGCTTTTTGAGTTTGACATGACAGCTTTTCCATTTTGACTCTTTTTGGAGGAATCTGCCTTAATGTTTCCTTCTCCCCCTTACACTGACAGATTAAATATCCTGTTTAAAGTACAGTCTTAAAATAAGATGCAGAAGACCCAGATGTACTATTTTATGCATGCAGTTATCTCAGGCTTTGCTTATTTTTTAATAAAGTTTTTGAGCTCCCCGCTTCCCTGCTTTAGTTGCAGCAAGAAGGAGGCTCTGGTCCCTTCAGATATTAAATCATGCTTTAAATGTTTCTGTGTATCTTGTTTGCTCTTATTTTTAAGGATGAAAATTTCAGATTTAAAATTAAGATTGCCACAGTGAGTAAGTTTTTTGTTTGTTTGTTTCCAAATAATTCATTGGATTTACTTCTCTCCTAAAGGTAATATTTACAGATTTTAAGGTTGTTAACGTTTTGGCAGTGTGTAACATGCCATTTGAAATCCGTTTGCCAGAATTCACAAAGAACAATAGACCTCAT
Organism: Raphicerus campestris; assembly: GCA_006410735.1. Lineage (NCBI taxonomy): Eukaryota > Metazoa > Chordata > Mammalia > Artiodactyla > Bovidae > Raphicerus > Raphicerus campestris. Next base: position 1,428,559 of record SJYW01017207.1, read on the forward strand.
GCCAGGTAGGTTTTCAAAGAATCAACATAACTTACCAAATTTGAAATTACTTGGCAGTCTATAAATATTTATATTAATTGTGGCTTTTTTGGTATAGTTATGAACCTGAACTTCATCCTGCTGTGTGCTATCGGATAAAATCGCTAAGAGCTACATTACAGATTTTTTCAACAGGAAGTATCACAGTAACAGGTATTTTATGATATTGAAACCAAGCTTGTCAATTATGGATTGAATGAGATGAGGTGTTCAAACCAAAACAGAGATAAAGTATGCTTTTTCCCTTCTGCTCTCCTCAGAGAGCCATTCTCCTCATTTTTAACACAGTTGTTGTTGTTCAGCTACTAAGTCATGTGTGACTCTTTGCAACCCCATGGACTATAGCACGTCAGGCTTCCCTGTTCTTCACTGTTTCCCAGAGTTTGTGCAGACTCCTGTCCATTGAGTCAGTGATGCCATCCAACCATCTCATCCTCTGTTGGCCCCTTCAATCTTTCCCAGCATCAGAGTCTTTTCCAGTGAGTCGGTTCTTCACATCAGGTGACCAAAGTATTGGAGCTTCAGCTTCAGCATCAGTCCTTCCAGTGAATATTCAGGATTAATTTCATTTAGGATTGACTTGTTTGATCTCCTTGCTGTCCAGGGGACTCTCAAGAGTCTTCTCCAGCACCACAGTTCAAAAGCATCAATTCTTCAGCACTCAGCCTTCCATATGATCCAACTGTCACATCCGTACAGGACTACTGGAAAAACCATAGCTTTGACTCTACAGACCTTTGTTGGCAAACACAGTAGATGAATTTAACCTGCTTTTATACACTGTTTTGGAATCTTATGTATACAGTGTTATATCTGTCTTCTTTATCTTCATCATTACCTTAGTAGATTCATCTGTATCGTTCCACATAGTTGTGGATCAGTCATTCTTATTGCTCTTTAGTACCCAGTGTGTGAATATATTGTTCCATGGGCATTTGAGTTTTCAGTTTGGAATTAAGAATATTCTAGTATATGTTTTCATACGTTGTTTTTAAGTTTATGATGTCTTGCATTTAAAATACTTAAGCCTATTTTATGAACTTTATAGAGGTTTTACATGAACAGAATATTCAAATATAATTGGTATCTATTTGTAATGTGTATTTTGTTTTATCTTCCGAGTCTTTTTAATTATTTGGAAGAGGTGATGTCAAAAGCGTAGGCATAGATGTCAAAGGGTAGCATTAGGCATGCAGGGTGATTTTTTTTTTAATGGTATTGTGGTTATAAATTGTTCATAGACATTACTTGGGAGTCAGGTCCAGCCTTTGGCAAAGTTAAAGAAAACTTCTTTAGGTCCTTGAATTTTCTTTTCATTCCATTAATCCTTAAAGGAAAATATACCTATAAACCTTCAATAGAAAAACTTTAGTTTTGATTCACCCATGGGTTTTCACATCTTCCTTGGAGACTTTTAAAGGCTCTTGCCAGGATCATGCCTGAATCTTAAAAATGGAATAATGAGGAACAAGTCTCTTTTTTCCTTCTTTGGGTTTCTACACTTTGGAGCTCAGACTTCACAGGGTTCTAAAATATATAAAGTCGTTGCTAAGTATGGAATTGGGCTTCCCTGGTGGCTTAGTGGTAAAGAATCTGCCTGTCAAGCAGGAGACTCTGTTTGATCCCTGGGTTGGGAAGATTCCCTGGAGAAGGACATAGCAACCCACTCCAGTATCCTTACCTGGGAAATCCCATGCAACCCACTCCAGTATCCTTACCTGGGAAATCCCATGCACTGAAGAGCCTGGTAGGCTACAGTCCANCGATTATTGATAGTGGTCTAGCTCTGTTTGTTTTCCCTTCCATTAATGAGTGTACTTTAGCACTTCGCATTTTCCTCTGTGATTGTGTGTGTGTGTTTAATATACTTTCTTTCACAGTGGTGCCCAAACCAAGATGAATGACATCATTTTATGTTTGATTCCCTTTAATTGTAAAAAAGTTATATTTCTTGGTTGTTACTGTGACTGTGTGTACAGTTATATAAGTGTGGATTTTTTAAAAAAACAACCTGATATTCTAAAGTACTCAGTTCTTTGTAATTCTGGGAAATCAGCTTTTCCTAGTTTTCTTCTGCCTCTTCTCACCTCTTCCTCCATTGTGTTGTTGCAGGACCCAATGTAAAGGCTGTTGCTTCTGCTGTGGAACAGATTTACCCATTTGTGTTTGAAAGCAGGAAAGAGATTTTATAATTCACCACTTAATTGGTTAGAATCCTTATCTGAGCACCTTTTAAAACCTGCTGCACATTGGACTCAAAAGGAAAACCGGACCAACAGTAACTGAGGAAATAGACTCTTTTATTCTTTCACGGCTACAGTGTAAGCTCCAGGCCCTTCGGATTTTATTTCAAACCTTGCTGTAATATAAAAAGGAAGTTTACAAGACGTGACATTGCTGCTTTTACAAAAGGACACTTCTATTTATTTTCGCAGTGATTTTCATGTCCCCGTGAGCAGAGCTGTCGCCGTGTGCACTACCGCAGATTGCTTTGTTGTCATTATTTTTTTTCCAGTTTGAGCTGATGTGTTTTCTTTGTGAATAGTCTTTTACATTTTTGTATGCTGAATATGGGCACCAAAGAACCTGTCAAAGTTATCTTTTTCAATTGAATGTGCACAAATAAAAGTTTGGAAAAGATCTCTCTTCATATCCATTCTATAACTTTTATTCCCCATTTTTCTATTTTAACAAAAATTGTATTCATAATTCTTTTTTTTAATCTATGCAAGCTTAGACTTTTGCTTAAGTGTGTCAGCTTCGTTTTGAAGTGTATTTTGTAAATATACATATGTCACATGTGTATAGTATCTTTTAATGTTCTGTTACCAAATATCAAATAGGAATTTTTTTTTCTTGAAGATTAGAAATGAAAACCTGTATATAATTGTAGGGAACCAGTGTAGAACTTTATAGGTTAAACATAATGTTTTATGTTGCTAATTTAACATGATAGAAAATGTTAACCATCTTTTAAAAGTTGCAGAGTTGTAGTTTTAAAAAAAGAAACCTCTTATTACCTACAAGATAAATGCGAGAAAAGCTGTGATGGGTTGTACCTCATATGTACCTTTGTTATTCTGGAAAGACTCAACTCTGGTTATAGGAAAAGAATAATCTGAGGTTGATACTCAAGGCTGTATATTAGGAGTCTTGTCAGAAGTTGAAACATTGTGCTGTTTTAACAAGAAGTGCCCCGGGGTGACTATAATACTGCAGTTCAACTTGAACTTGAAAGCCATTTTGCAAGATAAGTCTTTCCCCTTGCTGTGTCTTATTGAATGAAGCTAAAGAGTGACTATTCAATACATGGGATTGCGCCTTTAAAGTTAACAGTAAATACACATTTGTGAACCAGTGACTCTGGCTCACCCATGAGCCCAGAACGGTAATAAGAGTATCAAGCTGTAGTGGTGCTCAACCAATTGAGTATTAACTAATAATGATTTTACCTAGAAATAAAACTAAATGGAGAGTCATATTAGCTTCTCAGTTAACATTAATAGAGATAATACAACACAGTCTTCCACTAAAACCTTGAATTCCAAAATGTTTTGGAACCTTTGTGAAAAATTGGAACACTTTAACCTCTATATTCTAGTACATTTTCCCTACCATGTTCTGAAATCTTGAAAACTGTACTGATCAAGACATATTATTTTATGTTTATCTTTGTCATCTTGGTACCTTCCCCTGCCCTTCCTCTCACTCTTCATAAGTTGGAGGCAAGCGCTAACTTTTATATTTTCTCTCTTGGGAGAGACTTAATTGTGATTTTCAGACTTTCTTACTTTTTACGTTTGTGTTTAGGTAGCCTCATAAAATATATACAGAATAAAATTCAGTGAAAATTACAGGTTCTGGGCAGACTGTTTGAAAAATTTGAGTTTTCACTTAAACTTAATTAACAGTAATTAAGTGATCTCCTGTTCTGCAGTGTTCACAGAAAAGGAAATAGAGAAGGAGGGCTGGAGGGGAACATGGGCTGGATATAGCCAAGATGCAGATCCAAATGTTGTAAGATTTTTCAGTATTGGAGTGACTTGAAAACTAGGTAGATCAGTAGCTCATCAAAACGCTTTCTCAGAAAAGAGGAAGAAAGACAATCTGACTGGGTCTGGTTTCAGAGCTGCTGCTCATGCATCGCCTGGCAGAGTGTCACGGGTGTGAGCCACTATCCTTAAAGCTGGTAAGAAATGAGTGTGTCTGATGTCTTCTGGCTTTTCACAAGTGCTGTACATTTTTTTTATAAATAAAAACTGTAAATATATACATAAAAATTATATATATTCCCCTTTTTATTTTTGAAAGTGAAAATGGTGTAGTTGGGGTTGTATTGGGTAAAAAATTAATTTGAAAATAGAATTGTTTCATTATAGATTCTGAATAATGAAAGAAAAATAGAATGTTTAAGATACTGAAGTTGAAATCACTTAATGATAAACCTACTAAGTTTATAAACAGTTTCCTGCCCATTTACAATACATGGCTAAGCCATGAAATAGCTAAAGGATACACAGTGTTTGAACTTGCACAGTTTAACAATTTTGTTAGTATCTTACAATCTGTGATGCTTGGCAAAGAAAAAAAAATCATACTGATTAATTACCTGTTGTGACCTTTTTTAATGTCAGCATATAATTCCACTGAAGGTTCTTAATAAATTTCTTCAATCGATTACCTCTACAGAACATACTTGCCCTTCTTCCAGAACAAATGAACAAAGCATGCTCAAACTTGCCTGAGAAATGTACTGAGCAGGATGGAGATTGCAGATCTTTCTTCATAAGTTCCCCTGCCAATTTTAATGTCGATAGTGTTTTTCAGCACCAGGACTTTTAGTCATTCTCCTGAGTTTCTGATAATATAATTTTACTGTTGCTTACAGAGGCTGAAGTTTGACAACTTCATTATAAAGGGCTGCAGTAGATCTTACTTCCTTATATCAAACTGGGACAGTTTGTTATGGGCTGATACAAAAATTTCAGGCTAAATGAAAAGGGCTTTTGACTCAGGATTCTCTTTTCTTCAGGGTAATCATATTTTTGTATTATTTTTCAACTTAGGTTGTTCAATATATTTGTGTGTGTTTCCCATAGCTTAAGTCATTTAATGGATTACTGCATAAATGGTTTGAGATTTTTTTATTGTAGATTTTCTACCAGTATACCAAATTTTATTGGTAAAATGCCTCCCCACATCTTAAAATTCAACTCGTGCAGTACAGAAAAGAGCAGACCATTACTGTGTGGGTGAAATCCAAGTTTTCTGGTACATTCAGTGATCTCTGTTTCATCATAGAACATAGTGAGGGAATTGTCCCAATGTCTAGATGTCATTTATTATGTCTGTAAGCATCTGAAAGTCAGCATCAGTCATAGCCCGTAGGCTGTAACTTGAGGTAGTGATATTCCTGAGGCGTGTGAAGAACTTCAGGAAACTATGGATCTAAGTTATCATGAAAGCTTTACAAAGAGAGACGTGTGCAAGCTTAAGTTAGTAACTCAGACCTAATTACTTACAGATTTGGATAAATAACCTAATGACCTAACTCCTTTTCTCATGTTTTACTAACAACTACTACTAAATAAATATGATCCCACGATTTTGCAAGTATCTTTTCTACTCATATATTTTTTAATGGATAGAAAAATGCTTATCTTTCTCAACTATTGCAGAATTGTTTCTTTTTTAATACATTGTAATTCTAACATCAAATTCATAAAAGAATATTTTGAATTACATTATAGTTCATGATTCATAAAATAAGATGGATAATCTTTATAGTTGTTGAACTATAATTAGAAATGATCACTGAAGTCCTAACCAGGACCCTATCCTAACCTAGAACATGTGTGCAATTGTCTATATTGTGTCTTGGTTCTTTTTTACACAAGACCTAGTGTGAGGAGTGTCTTGGTAGGCAAAGAACTGTAAGCTTATGTTCGGACAACTTATGTGTCTGAATAATAAAGCCACAACAGGCCTCTGTGCGTAACCTTAAGATAAAAGTTGCTCTCATCACTAGTTCATCGTCTTTCAAAGGCTACTCCTTTGAAGAAGTTGGAAAATACTGAACCAGCTGGTATTATTTTTATCCTGGTATCCTGCTCAGAGTAAGAAAGAGACCACTTGGGACCTTGTTCCTCAAATACCCTTCATGGTCCTTTAGGGGGTGGAGTAATGAGTAAAGACTATAATTTCAGGATATCCTTTTTAAACGAGCTCCTTGACACAAAAGAAAACACAGGCCTGGCTAACACACATTGGTAGACACCATAAGCATTCTCTTTCTGCATCAACACTTGCAGGCTTTTGAGGCCATTAGATCTCTGAAGAAAGCTGCCTTGGCTGTCCCTTGCCCCGTAGCTTTTTAGACTCCAAGAACTGCTCTTGGGGTTTTCTTTTTTGAAGCTGTTTTGGCACTAATTCCTCCCGGTGATGACTCATGAAACAAATGTTGTTTTTCACATAGTTCCTAAAAGAGAAAGAGGCACTAATGAAAATGTCATTCTTAATTTACAGTATTTGGGGGGAGGGGGATGTGCAGGCTATCATTTTTTTAAAATCACCTTGAGGCTTTAATGTTTGAGCTGTGCAAAAATGACCAGTGTTTATTGCAAAGTTTCCATGTGTCACGAAATTGCGGGCACCACAGACCTTTGATCAGTCTCATGCAAAGGGTAAGGTGGGGTGGCTTCTCAGAACAACCATGGCATTCCTGTCTGCAAGGAGGGATTCCAAGAGTAGTCTTACATAGAATGAGTGGAGATTACAACCCGGATCCTCTCATTTTTACCCTCTTCTCAGACTGGTTACCGATATGCCTATATTTGTGTCTACACATTCTGCTTTCTGCATTATTCTATTGCTCCTGCTTTAACAAATTTGTTTCTACAAGATTATTTCCATCAGCATAGAAACATGCTCTAGTATTTTATGTTTACTTTTAAAAAGACCACCTTCGAACCTTTCTCTCTCCTTAAATATACTGTCCTATGGTTTATCCAGTTCACTGAGTGGCTACAACATTCCAGGTGTTCTGTGGTTGGAGTAAAGACCTTGCTTTCAAGAATCTTACATCTTAACAAAGGAGACAAGCACATAAGCATATGATTTCAACTAGTAAGAGTGCTAATGAGAAAAGTAAACCAAGAAAGGGGAAAAGAATGACAGTGGGGATGTGGAGAACTTTATCACACTGCTGGCATCTCCAAAGATGAGGTGACATTTGATCAGAAACTGGAGTGAAGTTACGAAACCATGTGAAGGACGGCAACCGAAGACCATGTTATGGAAAGTCCAGCATGGCTAGAACGTGGGAGCATATGAATGACAGGTGCTGCTGGACGGGTAGGTAACAGCCATAGTTCATGCTGAAGTATGGCAAAACCAATACAACATTGTAAAGTTAAAAAAAAAAAATGTAGGATTTTGAGCTGAAAACATTTTTAAAAGATTCATCTAGCTGCTCTATGGAGGATGGACTGCAGAAGGTGGAAGTTGAAAGAGGACTAGTTTGGAGGTTAGTCCAGGTAAAAGATGATGGCTTGGATTTAGAGTAGTACTGGTAGAAAGTATATATTTGTATGTTCACAGCTAACAAGACTGACAGTGTTTAAGGAATAGAATGGATGAATCCTAAGCCTCTGGCCTCAGAAGCACCCTTGGCCTCAGAGGTTCCCCCAAGCAAAAGACTTGTGGAGGAAATATGAGAAGGGCAGTCAATGGTACTGGGAATCCAGAGTTCTGTGTAGGTCATGTTAAATTAGAGATGCTTATGGACACTCTAACCGAAGATGTCAAGTAGATATGGGAATTGAAAATCAGGTAAAAGGTCAGGTGCCAAGTCTCTTCAGTCGTGTCCGACTCTGTGAGATCCCATAGATGGCAGCCCACCAGGCTCCCCCGTTCCTGGGATTCTCCAGGCAAGAACACTGGAGTGGGTTGCCATATCCTTCTCCAATGCATGAAAGTGAAAAGTGAAGTGAAGTCACTCAGTCATGTCCAACCCTCAGCGACCAGAGAAAATCATTTGGGTATCATCAATTTATGGATGTCTTATAAAGCCAGGGGAATACACCCAAGAAGTGAGTGTAGATGGAGATCAAGGATTGAGCCCTAGGCAATATGGTATTTGGAGGGAGAGAGGGAGGAAGGACGGAAGGGGAAACAAAGACCAGGGAGTCACTGATGGGGGAGGAAAACCAAGAAAGTACAATATTCTAGAAGAAAAGTAGAAGAAAAAGTGCTTAAAGATGGGAGCATGGAGAACTGGGCACATACAGCTCGAGTCACATAACATGGGAACGTAATGGGTTTGGTAACAGAGGTCATGGGGAGTAAGAAAGCAGCAAAGAAAACCTGAGTGGGGTAAATAGGTACAACACAGAATGAGAGGTAAGGGTGTGGAGACAACAAACAAGATACCCTGTAACTGAATAGTGGGAGCAAGGAGTGGGTGGTACCTGAGGGGAATTTGAGATCTGAGGTTTAGGGAGGTATTTTGTTTAGGATGGGAAAGTACCGTAGCTGTGTGTGTGTGTAGTGATAATCCCATGCTAGTCCCGTCAGTCATGTCTGACTCTGTGCGACCCCATAGACGGCAGCCCATCAGGCTCCCCCGTCCCTGGGTTCTCCAGGCAAGAACACTGGAGTGGGTTGCCATTTCCTTCTCCAGTGCATGAAAGTGAAAAGTGAAAGTGAAGTCGCTCAGTCGTGTCCGACTCTGCGACCGCATGGACTGCAGCCTACCAGACTCCGCTGTCCATGGGTTCACCAGGCAAGAGTACTGGACTGGGGTGCCATCACCTTCTCCAGATAATCCCATAGAAGGGGGAAATTAGTAACGCACTCAAGACAAATGGACGAATTGGCCTTTATACCAAGACGCAGAAAACGGGCATAGATGTAGATAGTTTGGTAGATGGCATAGAGCATGAGGTGGGCTCTTTATTTCTCTCTCTCTCTCTCTCTTTTTTTTTTTTTTTTTTTTTTTTGTGTGTGTGTGTGTGAACTAAAAAGCCAAGACCATCAGCAGGGGGTGAGGATGTGGGACGGAATGCTGGAGGTTTGAGAGGGGACAGAGTGTGAGGTCGCCATCTAGGACAGTCAGAAAACCAAGTGCAGAAGGACATTCCTGGAAACCTATTTGAGATTTACATTCAGCAATTTAAAACTGAACTTACCTAGCACAGTTGGCTATTTTCTGCAGCCATGTGTAGTTCCTCAGATGCAGGGAAAAAACAGGCTAAGAACAGACTTAATCAGATTTGCCTGATTAAGAATAGACTTAACTAAGATTTGCCTGAACAATGAAGGGAGAGGTGACAAGGTAAAGGGAGGTGTGGTGCATAGAATCTAAGGCAAGAAAGGAAGTGGATGATGACTCTTCAGTGGATTCCCAGTCCTGGTAGGTGTTAGAGAGTGAGCTGAAATGCAGAGTGGTCCGAGGGTGCGTGGGAGGCTTGTGAAAGGAGCAGTGATGGGTTAAGACAGTCAGGACCATGATCATCCTGTTTGTTCCCATTCCCAGCAAAACTGGACTGTAGCTGATGTCTTCACAAACTTCCACTCTCAAGCCTCCTCGGTCACCTCTGCCCTCTCAACCCCACTGAGACTGTACCCAACAACCCGTAGTCACCACCCCCCTTTGTACTTGGCCACTCCGCAGCATTTAGCATCATTGGGTGCCACCTTCCCACAACACTCCTCCTGGCTTCAGTGATTCCATATTTTCCGGGCTCCTCTCCAACCCCACTGTTGGCTCCTTCTCAGTGCTTTCCACACTCACTCTCCCCTGCTTGTTCTCTAAATGTTGGCATAAACCAGGGCTTGGTCCTGGACCTCATTCTCTTTGCTCTGCTCTCTGACTAGATGATCTCATCTGGTTCCATAACCTACATTCCATTTACTCCCAAATCTGACCCAGACTCTGAATGTCCCCAGAATCTCATATATCCAGCTGCCAATGAATACACATCCATCTGATGTCAAATGGACATCTCTGTAATCTTTCCAGCTCTGAAACCAAGTTCTCTTTCAGGCTCCCCCACTTTACCATCCATGCAGCTTCTCAAGCTAAACATTTTAGTTATCATCCCGACGATTTCATTGCTATGGCTTAGTTGTTCAGTCATGTCCAGCTCTTTTGCAACTCCATGGACTGTAGCTGCCAGGGTCCTCCGTCCATGGGATTTCCCAGGTAAGAATAGTCGAGTGGGTTGCCATTTCCTTCTCCAGGGGATCTGGCCAGCCCAGGGATTGAACCCACATCTCTTGCACTGCAGGCAGATTCTTCTACTGCTGAGACACTGGAGAAGCCCCACTACTTCACTACCTTACTCCTATATCGAATTCATTCATTCATCCATTCGTTTTCAATAATGTGCTTCAATTATATGCAAAGAAATTATTCCAGGTGCTGGGAAACTACAGTGAACTAAGGATACAAAAACTAGGGCAGCATAGAGACCCTGCATCTTGAGCATTTCCTGGTGTGTTTGGGATACAGCAGAATGACCTATACAGCTGGTGAGGGTGAAAGTGGGGAAGAGCGGTAGGATGTGTAGACCTGTATGGGCCTGAATATACATTAGAAGGACTGATGTTGAAGCTGAAGCTCCAATACTCTGGCCACCTGATGTGAAGAGTTGACTCACTGGAAAAGACCCTGAGGCTGGGAAAGATTGAAGGCAGGAGGACAAGGGGATGATAGAGAATGACATGGTTGGATGGCATCACTGATTCAATGGACGTGAATTTGAGCAAACTCTGGGAGATGGTAAGGCACAGGGAGGCTGGGTGTGCTGCAGTCCGTGGGGTTGCAAAGAGTCAGACATGACTTGGCAACTGAACAACATGGGCCATCAAAGCTGCTGGAATAGTTGAGCAAAGGAATGGCTTCATCACATGTAAAGGGATCACTAGTTGCTGTGCTAAAAACACTGGAGGGGATGGAGTCTGAAAACAGGACCAGTCAGGTGGGTCTCAGGTGGCTCAGTGGGTAAAGAATCCACCTGCAATGCAGGAGATGAAGGCAGATGTGGGTTCGATCCCCAGGTCGGGAAGATCCCCTGGAGGAGGGCGTGGCAATCCACTCTAGTATTCTTGCCTGGAGAATCCCAATGGACAGAGGAGCCTGGTGGACTATAGTCCATAGGGTTTCAGAGAGTTGGACACGACTGAAGAGAATGAGCATGCACAGATGGTTACTACAGTAATACAGGAGAAAGCATAGTGATTCAGATCAGAGAAAGAACAGTGAAGATGGCCAGGTTCTAGATGTATTCTGAAATAAGAGCCAACACTATATTCTGAAAGATTGAACATGGAGTGGGAGGGAAGGAGAGGGATGGCTCGAAGATCCATGGCCAGAGCAAGTGGAAGGATAAGACTGACCTCAAGTGAGGTGGATGTCTGTGAGTGGAGTAGGTCTGGGGGCCATCAGGGTTGAATTTAGATCATGCTCAGTTTGAAAGATTTGTTAGACGTTTGAAAAAAGGTGTAGAGCAAAGAGTTGAATAAACAAGACTTGAATTCAGGAAAGATATTGAAGCTAGAGGTATAAATGTTGAAATCAGTGGCATATGGATAGTATAAAGGCTACGGCTTTATGATCAATGAGCCAGTGAGGGATAGAGAGGTGATCAGAGGATGAAGCCCTAGGGCATGCCAACTTTAAGACAGTGAAACATGAGATGGATCCAGCAGAGGATGCTGAGAAGGAGCGAGTGGCAGAAGACAACCAGGAAGTTGGTCCTGGAAGGCAGTGAAGCAAGGGTATCAGAAAGGAGGGCACGCGCACCCCAGTCCATGCTGGCGATGGTCACTATGCCAGCCATTAAGATGCTGACCAAGAACTGACCGCTGGGTTTAGCATTGTGGAGTAACCTGGATGTGAAAAGGAAAAATGTCAGTGGAGTAGTGCCCACAAAAATCTGCTCACTGGTGCAGGTTCATGAGAGAATGGAAAGAGAGGAGTTGCTGACATGGAATAGAGACAACTCTGGAAGAACTTTGCTATAAATTATGGCAAAGAAAACATGAAAATAAATGATAGCAGAGCAAAACCTAGGGAGGAAAATGGGACCAAAGACTTTTTTGTTTAAGATGGGGGAAAAAAAATCACATAAGATCTTTCTGCTGATGACGAGTAAAGATCCAGGAGAGAAGGAAGATATGGATAAGGGTGGACCAGGAGTACTGCTGGGGAATGATTTGGAAAAGGGAAGGGAAGAGGGTGTGGTCACCTTTATGTAGCAATGAGTTAAAGGTAGAACCTGGAGGGATGGTACTATATTTCAATGCAGACACTGAGATGTGGGTGAGGTGGAAGGTTAGGGAAGTTTCCTTTCTGATTGTGTTTATTTCTTCTGTGAAGTCAGAAGTAGAGGCTTCCCAGGTGGCTCAGTTGTAGAGAATATGCCTGCCAATGCAGGAGACACAAGAGACTTGGGTTCAATCCCTGGGTCAGGAAGATCCCCTGGAGAAAGAAATGGCAACCCACTCCAGTTTTCTTGCCTGGAGAATTCCATGGAGAGAGGAGCCTTGTGGGCTACAGCCCATGGGGTCACAAAATAGTCATACGCAACTGAGTGAACGGGTATGCATGCTTCCAAGAAAGTCAAAAGCAAGGCTGTCAGTAGGAATGAGAAGGGCTAAGGAGATGGGCTTCCCTCATAGCTCAGTCGGTAAAGAATCTTTCTGCAATGCAGGAGACCCAGGTTCAATTCCTGAGTCAGGAATATCCCCTGGAGAAGGAAATGGCAACCCACTCCAGTATTCTGGTCCAGAATCCCATGGATAGAGGAGCCTGAAAGGCTCCATGGGGTCACAAGAGTTGGACATGACTTAGGGACTAAACCACCACCACCAAGGAGGTGGGAAGTTCCCAGAGAGAGGAGTTGATGTTGAGCAGTTTCTCTAGGAGAGGCAGTTCATAGAAAATGGACATGGGCAATTGCCAGGCGGCATGGGAGGGGCCCTGGAGGTCATGAGGGGGATTGAACCTGGGGCCCAGCCCAGTGCTCATATGCTTTCTCTGCCACGTGCAGACACTAGCTTGGCACACCTTAAAGTAAATCAGGTCACATCATTTCCCTGCTTAAAGTACTTTTGTCGCTTCCCATTGCACTTAGAATGAAATCCACACTCAGTCTGTGAAGCTCTATGCATCCATTTCCACTGACTTTCTCACTGAATCTCAAAGATTGCAGCCTCCTCCTGGGCATCTTTCAATTCTTAGAACAGGTCAAGTATGTTATTGTAGCCTTTGCACTAGCTGTTCTCTGTGCATGAATTCTCTTTCCCTCTCTATTTGCAGGACTGACTCTTCATTAGCACTCAGTTTTTATCTGGAATGTTATCTTTCAGGATACCTTCTCAGATCAACAATTCAAAGTACCCACCCAACACACACACACACACACACACACACACACATTTATTATCTTAATTCTTAGGGCACTTTGCTCACTGATTAACGTTATAGCACTTAGAGCGGTGTGTAGCATGGAACAGATGCTTGGTAAATATTCAGCGAATAAATGAATTTGTGTGAATGAATGAAGGAATGGCCACATAAAATTAGCTGCTAAAAGTGAAAAATAATCTAAGCCTCAGAGCTAAAATATTTACAAAACATTAACTTGTGTTTCTCTAATTGCTTCCACTTAAACTGGGGAAAATAATGAAAGTCACAGCTGAAATAGCACATATGGCAAATATCCCATTTTGTGTTTGTAGCTGACAGGGCAGGAGTTCAAAATAAAATCCTTTCAAATTACATTATTAGTGAGATCTTTTCTGACCTCTCCGCTGAGTCATTGTTTATCTTACAAAAAATTTAACAACTTTGGAAGAAGATGTGTTTTCTCAGCCTTGTAGAAACAGAAGGAAAAGAAGCGAGCTCTAAATATGAGAAACGAAAATATTAAGTGGAATGGAGTATCAAATTTGAAGTTAATTCGATATTATAAGTAGTTTCCTTTCTTGCTTAGAAAATCATTGGACATAACATCTGAACTCTGTGTTTCCCTGGTGACAAAAGTTGATTCTTTGTTTCACTAACTCCTAAATTCAGAAAGACTTTCTTAGCTCAGCTGTGGCCTTCCTCCATCTTCAAGTTTTCTTCAACTTTCATGTCCTTTCAAGTTCCCTGGGGCTTTCTGCTGCCCTATGTTCACTTAGCTAGTTCAATAAATTTTCAATAAAATTATGTATTTCACTTCTAGTCTTATCTCCACCATTTCCCTCCCAGGAACCTTGTTTAACACTCATACTTCCTACATAACTTTGGTCAATCTACACAATTCAAGCTGCTTACTTCTTAATTTTTAAAGCATTGGCCAATCTGCTGCTTCAAGCTAAGACTTGTCCCAGGCTCTTTGGTGTGGTAGAAATCAGTTAACCAAGATTTCTGAAAGCAACTGTCTCCTTTCTGCCCTCAGGTACTGGGCTTCCCTGCAAGAATGCAACCCGGGCAGATACTGCTGCTTGCTGCTGCTAGAAATGAATTCAAAATGCAGAACTGTTCTGCCAACTCATCTTTCATAATTCACACCTGTGCCATTAACTGTATCTGTTCTACATCAAGCTCCTGGCACAAGAAGAGTCTGCCTTTGGCTTTTGGATCTCTCCTAATTTGTGATTTAAAACTTTCTTGGAGAGGGTCTGGATTCAAGTTTGAGTAATTGTGTGACTCAAAAAGAACAGAAATGTGATTCTTTCAAAAACATTTCATAATGCAGAGTTTTGCTAATTTAGATGAATTGCTTCCCTACCCTGAATTCTAATGCATACGTTTTGTTGAATTTTAGCCACCCAAATCACTATGTTCTTACAAATGCCTGATTTGGGAGGTCTACCGGATAGAAAGACTGGCTTTTCTTAAGTTTTGTCCTCAAATTTTCATTTGGTTTGAAACCTGATACATTCTGACAGTCCCATATGAAAAAGAAAAATCTAAAAGTTTCTTAACTTTAATTCATTGAGAACATTCTGCTTTCAGACTTTTTCAAAAAGGGTGTGATAAGGAGTGATTCATAGTCTTGTTCAGTTCATTCATTACTGCTTTCTCCCTACTTCAGTTTTTTGAATTAGTACTGCTTACCAGAACTGTAATGAACCCTTACCTTTAAAGGAATTCTCTTCCCCAATACATGTGACCTTCCTTTGCACTTGCCAACACAGTGTATTGCAATGGTCTGTTTTCTGGTCTGCCTCTTCAAATAAGGAAGTTATGGACTCTGGATATCTTCAGTTCTTTCCTAATACAGTGTCTAGTCCATAGTAGATCATCAACAAAGAGCTGAATTAATAATCTCTGCAGTTGTGTGAAGGGAGCAGTATGGTGAAGCCCATTCATCTCCCTTTTCTGAACATATACCTCTTTCTCCTCTCATTGCACAGACTGTTAGGTCATAGATTAAATCTCATCCTATGATCCACAGATCAAAACCTGTAATGATTTACATTGTTGTCTGCAATTTAATACCCACATGCAGTGAATTCAGCATTGGATCAACGGACCACATGGTGGATGTTTTTCAGTCACCCACGAGGAATCAATTTTAATCTAGGCACTGTAGAAGTTACATAAGAAAGATAATGGGTTGAGACCATCCCTGGAAACCAAAATTTTATAACATACTTAAGGAAGTGAAACCACAAGAATTTTAGCTAGGGCAACATAAAAAGAAAATAGGACTAGAAAATCTTGAAGATCCAGGAGAAAGGAATACAATCCAGGAGAAAGGAATACTATCCAGGGCTAGGGTTACTCAAGGCTTTGAAGATGAAGATTTGGCCTTAAGGCAAAAGGATGTATGGCTAAGATATCAAAGATAACTATCATGTAGGAGTAGAAGGAGAAAGAAGGAATTAAGAGTTGATGAGGTAGAAGACCCAGGGGGAAAAATTGTTTCTTAGGAGGTAAAAGGGTTTCCCAGGTAGTGTTAGTGGTAAAGAATCCACTTGCAATGCAGGAGAAGTAAGAGATGTGGGTTCGATCTCTGGGTTGGGAAGATCCCTTGGAGAAGGAAATGGCACCCCACTCCAGTATTCTTGCTTAGAGAATCCCTTGGACAGAGGAGCCTGGCAGGCTACATTCCATAGGGTTGCAAAGTGTTAGACACGACTGAAGTGACTTAGCATGCATGCAGGAGGTAAAAGACTTTCAAGAAACAGTAGGGGTGGGACTTCCCTCACAGTCTAAAGTAGCAAAGACTCTCAGCTCCGAATGCAGGAGGCCTAGGTCATTCCCTGCTCAGGGAACTAGCGGAGAAGGAAATGGCAACCCACTTCAGTACTCTTGCCTGGAAAATCCCATGGACGGAGGAGCCTGGTAGGCTGCAGTCCATGGGGTTGCTAAGAGTTGGACATAACTGAGTGACTTCACTTTTACTTTTCGCTTTCATGCATTGGAGAAGGAAATGGCAACCCCCTCCAGTATTCTTGCCTGGAGAATCCCAGGGACTTGGGAGCTTGGTGGGTCACACAGAGTTGGACAGGACTTCTCACCAAGAAGAGACTTAGCAGCAGCAGCAGCAGGGAACTAGATCCCACATGCTGCAATTAAGACCTGGTGCAGCCAAATAAATAAATGACTTTTTTTTTTTTAAAGAAAGAATAGATGTGATAGGTTAAATGTGACAAACAAACAAATAAAAGTCCTTTGCTATTCATTTCATCAAGACATAAGTCAATCACTATGTCAGTCTGGGCTGGCCTTAGGACTTGTACTGACAATAGAAAGTGATGGAAGTGATGTAGCGGGACTTCCAGAAGGGAAACCTCATGGAACCTTGCAGCTTCTGCCTCCACTACCTGGGAATGCTGCCCAGAGTCTGACAGGTGAGGAAGCCACATTAGCCTCATGGAGGATGAGGCCACCGGAAGAGAACTGAAACTCCCCTCTTTGTCAGCATCTTCCACCAGCTGCCCTTCCTGCTGATGCTGGAGTCACATGACTGAGCCCAGGTAAAATAAGCAGGGGCCCCACCCAGCCAAACCAAAGAATTATGGGAAATAGCAACTAGTGTATTTCAAGCCACTACATCTGGGGAGAAGGTGTGTTATCTAAACAAACCAATGATGTGAAACAAGCTCATAGGGAAAGATGAGAAGGAAAGGGTGACCAATAGAGGTGGATGTTAACAGGGTCCTGGCATCTCAGTTCCGGAAAAGGCCTGCATCTGTCAGTTGTGTTTCCAGTCTACAGATGAATGCACTACGTTATTAAGGTCTGAAGATATTCCTTATGTAACTCATGTATGTGTAATTAATTGTCTTGTTCAGATTCTGCACTCACCAAGAAATCCAATCGTTTGGCTTTAACTTGTATAGAGCCAGACAATGCTCTGACCAGGCCAAGGGGATATCTGGCTTTCATGACAACTATATATATATATATATATATTTTTTTTTTGTAAGTGAATAATTTTCATTTTCATTGAATACTTATAAAATAAGGCCTTCTTGCATCAAAAGATAGCCTGACAGTTGATATTTATGTTGAATTAAGAGAAAAGCTTTTCTGTTGACTAAAAGGAAATATCTTTAAAGCGTAAGCCTTTTTACGTTTGTTTGCTTTTGGCTGCCCCACTCAGCTTGTGGGATCTTAGTTCCCCAGCCAGGGATTGAGCCCAGGCCCTGGCAAGTGAGAGCACTGAGTCCTTATTCCTGAATGACCAGAGAATTACCTGTAAAACATTTTAAAATATATAACTGCTGCTGCTAAGTCACTTCAGTCGTGTCTGACTCTGTGTGACCCCATAGATGGCAGCCCACCAGGCTCCGCCGTCCCTGGGATTCTCCAGGCAAGAACACTGGAGTGGGTTGCCATTTCCTTCTCCAATGCACGCAAGTGAAAAGTGAAAGTGAAGCCACTGAGTCGTGTCCAACTCTCAGCGACCCTATGGACTGCAGCACACCAGGCTCCTCTGTCCATGGGATTTTCCAGGCAAGAGTACTGGAGTAGGGTGCCAAAGTATATAAAGTACAAAGTAACAATCATCCATACTCCTACTTCCTTTATACCCTAATAATAATAATAACAAATAATTATTATATAATACTTTTAAACTAGGATTAAAAACTCGGTCTATATATTTGCACACATATGCCTGTCAGTGTATGTCAGTTCACCTCTCAGGTTTATTCTTCCTTCAGACAAAAGCTGAAGAATCACTGCGCTTACAAATTTCTTTAGCCATCATACCATTTCTCTCTAGTGCACTGGAAGTATTTTTAGAAGAAAATCAAGCTGTAAATACATATTTTCTTCCTGGTATGTTAACGCCTAAGCACAAGTATTCCTGTCTTTCAAGTAGAATGATTAAATGCTAGGAAGAGGTGCACGTTCCCTTTCATGCCTGACCCCTGCGCACTGATCGCCTCCTCCCACAGGCCAGTTTCATTACTCAGAGTTGTGAGTTCTATTCCTAAAGAAAACAGGGGTTTTCTACAGCCCACTGCTGTGCTGAATTATTTAAGCAATCTCTCCATGTGAGTTTTTTTTTTTTTAACCTGTGTTCTAATTGCCTATTCATGTAGGAAACTCTTCATCTTGCATAACATACTTTGTGCCATATTTGGAATAATTCTAGACATTTAAGCCCAAGAGTTTTCCTGGTAATCTTAGCCTTAATGGGTGTTTAGGGCTTCAAGAAACCTACCAGTGTGATACAGAAGGCTGAAGCCCACTGTTTTAGCACAGAGTGAGCATGTCATTCTGAAACCAATCTGAAAGTGAAAGTGAAGTCACTCAGTCGTGTCCGACTCTATGCGACCCCAAAGACTGTAGCCTACCAAGCTCCTCTGTCCATGGGATTTTTCAGGCAATAGTCCTGGAGTGGATTGCCATTTCCTTCTCCAAGGGATCTTCCCAACCCAGGGATCAAACCTGGGTCTCCCGCATTGTAGACAGACGCTTTACCGTCTGAGCCACCAGGGAAGTCCAATCTGAAACCCCAAACAAAAAACCACTCCTGTGAGGGGGAGGCACAGAGATGGGAGAGGTTCTTCAATCATTACTGAAAAGAGCTTTGGAAGACTAGAAAACCAGGCTTATTCTAAATTCTTAGGTGAATTATGCAAATTAAACACATAGCAGAGAAACTGAATTATTTTTTGAGATATAGTTCCCCACCAAAGCATATATCCTAAAATAATTTCAGATATTATCATTTGATTGTATATAAAAGCTGAATTTTTGAGCTAAGAGTGCTGTTCAGAGAGCAACACACGCAATACTCACTCTTTTGCCAGCTCCATTGATATTTGTTCCAAAGAGCATCCCTTTGTTTCAGGTATAAACACAATAACAAAAACCAGGGATGCTAGACTCATAACTGTATATATAAAGCACACCCACGGCAGGCCAATGAGATCTGGAGGAGACGAAAGAAACTAGTTAGAGATGCATTTTGTGTTGCTTCCATCCCATTTGTGGATAGACGCTTCTTAGGGCACATATAAAAACATATGTATTTTCAAACACGCTAGTAGTAGCCAGGGAAATAGCAATCACAAATTAAAAATATAGCCAGCATCTGAAAGGTTCATTTTCACAAACAACCCCAGCTCTCTCTGGTGAAGTGAATAAGGATCTTGTAAGGATCACAATTTAAACCCAATGCCATGTTCCTGGTGAACATATTTTTTTGCTTTCAAAATGGTAATAGACATGTTCATTGCAAAACAAACAAACGAAAAGAACCTCGAATAACACAGAAACACATAAAGCTGAAAGTAAGCTATCCTCAAACAACACAGAAATACACAGAGCAGAAAGTAGACACTCTCCTCTCTCCTCACCCACTACAGTTCCTCTCTTGGGAATCACTGCCATAGCAGTTCGGTTTCTATTCGGTCAACATTTGTAAAGACATGTATACAAATGGACTCTTCTTGGAATGAGCTCCCCCTTCTTTACTCTGAGTTGAATAAATCACTTCATGTTGGCAGTATTTCATCATTTTAGTAGCTGGCACTGTATCTGCAATGCTGCTTCCTAGATTCAGAGGGGGGGAAAAGTGATAATGGTTTGAATGAAGGATATTAACTTACTAAGAAGCATCAGCAAGAAGCAGGATCCTCCAGGTTTTGATGGCTCTCATCTGCTAACCTAGTGTTTCCTCTGACGGCTTCTTGCCAGAGGGACTGTCCCTTTGTTGTACTGACCAAGGTCAAGGTAAGGTAGCTAGTGAGAGGTGGCCCCAGTGCACTCGAGTCTGCCCTTGTATTGCGGCATCCTGTGCACAGCAGAAAGTCCAGTGTAGCCAGGAGCAGAGAGGAGGAGCCTGGCTCAGACCAGCCACAGACTGAAACCGTGCAAATAGCCCTTAGTGGCCACAAATCACAGCCAGTCAGTCAGGAACACTGACCGAGCAATTATGCAAGAAGGCAGTTTGGTAAATGTAGAGTGGAAGGATCTACATATATTAAGCACTTGCAGGCCAGCTGTGCTGACGTGGGTTCAAGAGGGTAAAAAGACCAGCACTACAGTCCTCCTGGCAGTTTTAATTAAAGTCCGCTCTCTCTTGCCTTTCTTGCTGCTGGTGCATGGTTTCCCCCAAGTGAATACTTAATAAAGAGTTTAAAGATTTGGTCCTCCTTCCCTCTCTGGGGCATAAAATCAGAAAAGTAGAAGGTGGTGGTGGTGGGGGCAAGTTCATCTCACCAAACTTGTCCCCTTTTCTGTCTACTTACAGGGACAGGGAGCTCACCACTTACAAAGATGTATACTTCATTGTGAATCAGCCCTGTCTGTTTCAAACATACTCCTCATTCGTTTCTAAGGCCAAGTCTCCCTTCTGGGAATTTGGGTTTAGAAGCTCTGTTTTGTTCTCTGCATCAGCCTTCTCATTCCTTCTTCAAGATATGCCACAAATATTTGAATGCACCTCCACCCCTTCCTGAGCATCCTCTTGTCCAAGTCAGACACCCCAAGCTCCTGCAACTGTTCTTCACAGACCATAGGTCATGTGCCCATATCACCCAGGGTGCCCTCCTTGGGAGACACACTGAAACTCTCTAAAAATATTCTAGTCAGAGCTGAAAGCAATACCCAGCTGTATTATGACCACAGGAGGGTGTGTCTGTGTCTCTGTAACATTCTTTTTTTATTGGTACAGCTGACACTGCATGAAAAGTCAGTGCTCAAGGGCTTGCTGTCAAGCAGAACCCTTATATCTTTTACTTGGAAAACTGATTTTTTGAAAAGAAGTATAGAATTTCAAACTTAGTCCAGTGAAACGTCATCTACAGGTCTGAGATCATACCAGGATTTTTTTTTTTAATAAATGAATATGCTCTCCAATCATTTGTTCTAAAAGTCCACTCAGAACTTGAATCTTCATCAGCTCATCCTATATATTAGCTATCCTTTCCAGGGATTTGTGTCATCTTTACTTGTCCTCCATCATTTCCATTCTTTCTTTTATATTTCTCTTTCTCTATATAAATGTCAGGTAAGGGTGTGTGTGTGAGAGAGAGAGAGAAAGAGAGAAGGTGAAGGGCATGGATCTATGTGTGTGATCTCAGCAGGAGATGTATGGTTGGTACAAATGACCAGTTCCTTTGTTTCATCCTGGGCTATTTCCAAAAATGTGGGAAATAAATATTTTAAAATTTTATTAAAAACACAAGCTAAATTTAATTAATAACTGTAAAAGTTCACTTCCAAAGGTAGATGTACTTAAAAAAAAAGAAAAAAGAAAAGCGGTCAACAAGATTCAGAAGTACATGAGTTCAGAGACTCTTGTTTTTCCCTCTAGATAAATATTTTTTTTGAGTATACATACCCTGGAGAAGGAAATGGTAACCCATTTCAATATTCTCCCCCAGAAAATCCCATGGACAAAGGAGCCTGGTGGGCTATAGTCCATGGGGTCGCAAAGAGTCAGACGTGACTGAGAGACTAAGAATGCATGCATGAACCACTTCTAAAAATGTATATATTATCTCTATATTATATATATACACACTATTTAAAATTTATGCATTATATATATACATATACATATAAAATAAAGAAAACTCAACTCATTAGTCAGTTTTTGAGGATGCTGGGGAGCCACCTCATGATTTTGAAAACTAGAAAATAAAGAGAAAGTTTCAAACACTCATCTTGCTAGTAGTATATGAATCTAGTATATGATCCGTACTTCAGGGCAGGCAAACAACTAATGAGAAGAATTTTCTCCTTAGAGAAATACTGCTGATAAAAAATTCAGTTGTTGTTAAGTCGCTCAGTTGTATCTGACTCTTTGTGACTCCATGGACTGCAGCACACCAGGCTTCCCTCTCCTTCATCATCTCCCAGAGCTTGCTCAAACTCATATCCATTGAGTCAATGATACTATCCAATGATCTCATCCTCTGCTGCCTCTTTCTCCTCCTGTCCTCAATCTTCCCCAGCATCAGGGTCTTTTAGGGATGGATAATGGAAGGAAAATAATGGATCTTGGCAATGATCCTCAAAGGATGCAGGCACAAGAGGTGGGAGACAAACAGACAGGACATGCCTCTAATAGCAGGACACATGCCATCACCTGGGAAGAGGTTTGCAAATAAACAAGAAAAGCTAAATCTTTTCCAGCCTCTGCAGATAAATAGGCTTCTCAGGTGGCTCTAGGGGTAAAGAATCACCTGCCAATGCAGGAGACACAAAAGACTCAGATTCGATCCCTGGGTTGGAAAGATCCCCTGGAAAAGGAAATGGCAACCCACTCCAGCATTCTTGCCTGTAAAATCCCATGAATAGAGGTGCCTGGCAGGCTCTAGTCCATGGGGTCACAAAGAGTCGGACATGACTGAGTGAGCACTCACAGATAAATAGCAGTTTACAGGAAAAACACAAAGGACAGAGGGTCATGTGACATGACTACACTCAGCAAATCCAGCCTGGGAAAACGTCTATGAAACAAATGACCCAGCTTCTTTATTAAAAATATAAAGTGTAGGGAGGAAGGAAACATGGAGTTGAAACTTGTAAATTATGAGACATACCAATCAACTGTAAATCAGTTATTTGAACTGTATTTCAAATAAAGTGAGAAAATAATTATAAAACAATTAGAAGGATGTGAACACAGACTGGATACTTGATACCAAGGGATTATTATTAGTATTTCTTTTAGGGGTGAAAATGCTATTGTAGTCACAGTATTTAGATGTCTTATCTTTTAGAGGTCCCTGTTGAAACTTTAGAGATGTGTTTGGAACCTGACTTAAGCTAATTTGGGGGCAGAACAAGTGGGGTCATGACTGAATTAAGGATTGATAACTGTTTAAATTGGGTGGTTGGTACATCAAGTTCACTGCCATCCTCTTTACTTTTGAGTGTTTGAAAATGTTGACAAGAAAGTGTTTTTCAGGTGATGTACTTCCCTAACACCTGTCCTAGGAGCATAAAAGGCCTTAGGGAAAAGCAAGTTCTTACCTGTCACTGTCAAAAAAGTCAGAGAGATGAGGAGATTGATGCCCCAGTTCATGCTGGAAGTTAGAGCCATGGCACGTCCTCGAATTCCACCAGGAAAAATCTCGCTCAGCACCAACCAGGGCACTGGAAGAAAGGGAAGAGTGGACGGGGAACAGCAAAATGATGGAAAATCCACTGAGGCTGACAGCTAGCTCACTGACCTCTGCCCCGCTGACCTCTGCGAGATTTGTGGTTGCAGGGCCATGTCCTTCTACATGAGGAAGGAGGAGGGATGTGGTTTCTTCTCTCTCCAGTCAAGTAAGAAACTGAGGAAGCTTGACAAGGGTCCCTGGAAGTAGGGGGAGCAACATAAAGGGCTGGAGCAGGTCACAGTGCCCTGAGAACTGCAAACAGGAAGCGCAGTGGCTGGGGCCACCTGCCCACGACAGGACACAGTTTTGAGGCTCTGCCAAGCACAGAGCCTCGGTGCCAGATGCTGGCTCTACCCACTTTCCTCTGGGCCCTATCCTGTAATCTCCTCTGCCCCTAACCGTGGAGAAGAGGAGGTGGGTTCTGCTCCCTTCCCCAACTCGGGCTTCCCGGCCTTTGGCGAGCTGGGTGGAGAGAAGCTCTCAATTAAACAGAGCTCTAGAATTTGATTTTATATCAAATATTTGACTTTCTGAAAGGAGACTCTTCTNTGATAAAAAATTCAGTTGTTGTTAAGTCGCTCAGTTGTATCTGACTCTTTGTGACTCCATGGACTGCAGCACACCAGGCTTCCCTCTCCTTCATCATCTCCCAGAGCTTGCTCAAACTCATATCCATTGAGTCAATGATACTATCCAATGATCTCATCCTCTGCTGCCTCTTTCTCCTCCTGTCCTCAATCTTCCCCAGCATCAGGGTCTTTTAGGGATGGATAATGGAAGGAAAATAATGGATCTTGGCAATGATCCTCAAAGGATGCAGGCACAAGAGGTGGGAGACAAACAGACAGGACATGCCTCTAATAGCAGGACACATGCCATCACCTGGGAAGAGGTTTGCAAATAAACAAGAAAAGCTAAATCTTTTCCAGCCTCTGCAGATAAATAGGCTTCTCAGGTGGCTCTAGGGGTAAAGAATCACCTGCCAATGCAGGAGACACAAAAGACTCAGATTCGATCCCTGGGTTGGAAAGATCCCCTGGAAAAGGAAATGGCAACCCACTCCAGCATTCTTGCCTGTAAAATCCCATGAATAGAGGTGCCTGGCAGGCTCTAGTCCATGGGGTCACAAAGAGTCGGACATGACTGAGTGAGCACTCACAGATAAATAGCAGTTTACAGGAAAAACACAAAGGACAGAGGGTCATGTGACATGACTACACTCAGCAAATCCAGCCTGGGAAAACGTCTATGAAACAAATGACCCAGCTTCTTTATTAAAAATATAAAGTGTAGGGAGGAAGGAAACATGGAGTTGAAACTTGTAAATTATGAGACATACCAATCAACTGTAAATCAGTTATTTGAACTGTATTTCAAATAAAGTGAGAAAATAATTATAAAACAATTAGAAGGATGTGAACACAGACTGGATACTTGATACCAAGGGATTATTATTAGTATTTCTTTTAGGGGTGAAAATGCTATTGTAGTCACAGTATTTAGATGTCTTATCTTTTAGAGGTCCCTGTTGAAACTTTAGAGATGTGTTTGGAACCTGACTTAAGCTAATTTGGGGGCAGAACAAGTGGGGTCATGACTGAATTAAGGATTGATAACTGTTTAAATTGGGTGGTTGGTACATCAAGTTCACTGCCATCCTCTTTACTTTTGAGTGTTTGAAAATGTTGACAAGAAAGTGTTTTTCAGGTGATGTACTTCCCTAACACCTGTCCTAGGAGCATAAAAGGCCTTAGGGAAAAGCAAGTTCTTACCTGTCACTGTCAAAAAAGTCAGAGAGATGAGGAGATTGATGCCCCAGTTCATGCTGGAAGTTAGAGCCATGGCACGTCCTCGAATTCCACCAGGAAAAATCTCGCTCAGCACCAACCAGGGCACTGGAAGAAAGGGAAGAGTGGACGGGGAACAGCAAAATGATGGAAAATCCACTGAGGCTGACAGCTAGCTCACTGACCTCTGCCCCGCTGACCTCTGCGAGATTTGTGGTTGCAGGGCCATGTCCTTCTACATGAGGAAGGAGGAGGGATGTGGTTTCTTCTCTCTCCAGTCAAGTAAGAAACTGAGGAAGCTTGACAAGGGTCCCTGGAAGTAGGGGGAGCAACATAAAGGGCTGGAGCAGGTCACAGTGCCCTGAGAACTGCAAACAGGAAGCGCAGTGGCTGGGGCCACCTGCCCACGACAGGACACAGTTTTGAGGCTCTGCCAAGCACAGAGCCTCGGTGCCAGATGCTGGCTCTACCCACTTTCCTCTGGGCCCTATCCTGTAATCTCCTCTGCCCCTAACCGTGGAGAAGAGGAGGTGGGTTCTGCTCCCTTCCCCAACTCGGGCTTCCCGGCCTTTGGCGAGCTGGGTGGAGAGAAGCTCTCAATTAAACAGAGCTCTAGAATTTGATTTTATATCAAATATTTGACTTTCTGAAAGGAGACTCTTCTTGGCACAAGAACTGATCCGAGGACATTTTGTGATCTGAGAGTGACACAGACCACGATAGGACCTGCCTGATGGGATTACTTGACTTCTGCTCACAGTCCATCATATCCAGTTTGCCTAATAGCTACAAGTTCTTTCAATGGACTCAGCCCTTTACAAACCTTGTTATCATTGGATCCTCACTGAATCCCTCCCCATTAGAGACTAACATTACTCTTCCCCTCTTTTAAAGTAGAGGAAACTGAGGTTGAAAGGAGTTCATAATTTGCTAAGGTCCCAACACTGGCTTCCCAGGTAGCACTAGTGGTAAAGAATTCGCCTGTCAATGCAGGAGACACAAGAGACGCAGGTTCGATCCCTGGATCGGAAAGATCCCCTGGAGGAAGACATGCAACCCACTCCAGTGTTATTGCCTGGAAAATTCCATGGGCAGAGGAGCTTGGCGGGCTACAGTCCATGGGGTCACAATGAGTTGGACATGACTGAGTGACTAAACGCTAACAGAGTTCAGAGGTGGCATGGAGCCCGGACTATTTCTGGATTGCACGCTTTTTGATATCGGTGCGCTCTTAGGAGTGGCTCAATAAATATTTGTTAATGAACATGTAGCTAAGGAGTATAAGCACTTCTGATGCTGAAGAAAGAAGGGCTTAGGAGTTGCCCCAGCTCTGGCTCAGTGCTGGTTAAGTCACCTTGTGTTGTAAACCCAGTGTTTATACACAGAGCAGCTGCAACGTCCTACCCCAGAGGAGGAAGAAACAAGAGCCTGAGGAGGGCCCTCCTTGACCAGCAACCATTTGGGCTGCCTGTGCCAGAATCATGGGGCTGTCACCTGGGTCTCTGACTGAAAATTTACCTCTCGTAGCAGGATCATGCACTGTAGAGAGAACATCTGCTCAAAGTAAATTTGCTGTTTCAAAGAAAAATATTTAAATTACAGAAGAGGGCTGCAAACACATTTTTTCCCCTTGATTATTTGCTCCAAGTAAATCTACGTACGGTTCCCTTGAGGGTATGGAAGAGAATCACAAGCAAAGGAACATGATTATTGTTGTTCTAATTAATAAGGAATTCCAAAATAACACTCCAAAGCCCGCCCCTCCACTCTGTGCCCCAAAGCCCTTCACCAGGTTCCTGCAGATTATATCCTTGGAGACCAGTGCAAAGATCAGGTAACCTTGCCCTGAGCTTTGCAAGACAGAGGATCTGGCTCTGAGAAGAATGATAGCCGTGTAATTTTGGTGAAGCCTTTGTAACAAGGCTATCCTTGAGCAAATACAAGATAAAAGTTAAGTTCACTTTGTTGAAGACAAATCATCAATGCCACAGGCCAGTCCCCCAGGCTCCTTCCTGCCATGGGTATTTGATGCAGGTAGGGGTTCTGCTTTCGAACTGTTGTGCTGGAGAAGACCCTTGAGAATCCCTTGTCCTGCAAGGAGATCAAACCAGTTAATCCTAAAGGAAATCAACCCTGAATATTCATTAGAAGGCCTGATGCTGAAGCTGAAGCTCTAAAACTTTCGCCACCTGTTGCAAAGAGCCCACTCATTGGAAAAGACCCTGATGCTGGGAAACATTGAAGGCAGGAAGAAAAGGGGATGACAGAGGATGAGATGGTTGGATAGCATCACTGACTCAATGGACATGACTTTGAGCAAACTCCAGGAGATAGTGAAGGACAGGGAAGCCTGGCGTGCTGCAGTCCATGGGGTTTCAAAGGCGACTGAACAGCAATGACAATGTTAAAATAGCTTTAACAGATCTCAGAATCATAAAAAGTACAGGTTTTCAGATCCATAGAGAGTGAAATAAAAATCTGAAAGTGCTATTTGCAGCAAGGTAGAACTTACTGAAAGGAAAAAGTCCCTCCATGGCAGTCTTAGGTGCAAGATGGTGCCAGAATTTTATGTCTCCACCTTCAGTGGAAAAGGGCTGTGAGTACCCAGAGCAGAGGGAATGGAGAAGCTATTTGAATTCGTAAGTAAACAGCAAAAAGATATAAACTATCACAAGCATTTAATATATTGATATTTAATAATAGGTAGAAGTTTGTTTTTTTAAAAAATCCCAAGTGTTTTTCCAATGAGAGAGCCTAATTTCTCACCACCAAAAATCAAGTTATTGCCTCATGCTGCAGCAAAGCGGTGGCTCTCTCTGGAGTAGTCAGAGATATAATAATTCTTCACAATGAGTGCAGCCATTCACTGCAGGTGAGCAGGCCCCGCGACAATTCTCCTTGACATCTATTATTTCACCTTTTATCCTTCTCTTCCAGGACCACCTCTGCAATATGTGCCTCTATAAATGTCTGCGAGAGTCTTTAAACTCTTCTCCAGGTTACAAGGATTGAGGAAATTTTGGACTTGCTGGGAGATGATTGTCCACAAATATTGAGACTCGTATTTCACACGGTATTCAATCACCAAGGTTGCCTGTCAGAACAGGCCTGATCCAGATGAAATCTGTGGTGTTTACGGCTGCACAGAGTGCCATAAAATGACCATAAGGGACACACTCGTTGAAGTGGCTCTGTGTACAGCAGAGGACACAAACTTGGATAAATAGGGCCAATCAGTGGAAACGGCCGAGCTCTGCCATGTCAGCAGCCATGCTTATCTCCCCCTCCTCCTATATTTCTGCCACTGCTGAACATTTTTTTCCACTGAGACTGTCCTGTCTCTCTCTGTGCTTTCAGATGTAAACCCTGCAGCATTTCAGGCATGCTTCCCATTTGGCTTGAGCATTTCCTAACCCATGTGGCACGGCAGCCTCAGGGTCTGAAAGACTCATGGAAGGCGTTAAACTCTTACCTTACCTTGAAACTCTTAGGGAACTCCTAGCGACTTGGAGGAAGTTCTACATTTAGGCTGTAGAGTTCCCAACAACCTGATGGAGCCAGTGTCCTATACTTTGTAGGAGTGATGCCAAATCCTATGGCTTTTACTGACTTTGTAGGCAATGTGCAGCAGACCCAGCTCTCCTCTCACTGTAAAGAGTTACTTATAATGTGAATTTGTAAGGGAGTATGCCCATTTCCTTCCAACTAGATGTTTAAATTATGATCTTATAAGTGACTTGAGTGGGAAAATCTTGTCCTTTAAAAATATACTCCTTCATAAGCCACCATCATGCTTCCCAGGTAGCTCAGCTGGTAAAGAATTCTCCAGCAATGCAGGAGACCCTGGTTAGATTCCTGAGTCAGGAAGTTCCCCTAGTGAAGAGATAGGCTACCCACTCCAGCATTCTTGGGCTTCCTGGTGGTTCAGATGGTAGAGAATCCAGGAGACCTGGATTGTAATGCAGGAGACCTGGGTTTGATTCCTGGGTTGGGAAGATCCCCTGGAGAAGGACATGACAACCCACTCCAGTATTCTTGCCTGGAGAATCTCCATGGACAGGAGAGCCTGGCTGGCTACAGTCCATGGGGTTGCAAAGGGTTGGACATGACTGAGCGACTAAGCAGAGCACAGCAAACCAACATCCACAACATCAGCAATGATATTGTAGCTTTACTTTATTTTTTGTATTTTCCCTTCTCTCAGTCTCTGAATTTTGCTCACTCCTGGCCACTTTTAAAATAGATACCTTATTCCAGAATATTAACAAACAAAGAAAAGCAATGAAATAAAGCCTCAATGTTCCCCAATCTTTCTATTTTCATGATTTCTAGTCAGAATCAATCAGAAATGATTTTCTAAAATATTTTAGGAGAAATTGGATTACATGGATTAATTGGATTAAACTTTAAATCCTTAAAAAAAATTCCAGAGTTAAAAATGGAACCCTATGGTGAGCAGGTACCAATTGGGAATAAGAACTATGGCAGGGTCACTAAGCTTTCATGCTTGTGTAGCCTTTAAAATAATTAGAAAAGCTAAGTACTTCTTTCATTTATAAATCATCTCACTTTTTTTCCCCCACAAATTTAAATGACAGCAAAATATGCAATTTCAATGGCTTTATTTATTTACCTTCGATGGCATTTAAACTCTATGTTTATAATAAAGAATGTTTATATCACTCAAATAGTTCCAGTGGAATTTAAATACCATCTCTATTTGATATTCATCTTCATCCATTTAAAAATATAGCAATATGGCATTTAACATAAAGTTTATATTTTTAAATGTATATTTACATTTTTAAATAGATGAAATGTTTTCAAGAATAATAAAAATTGATGGAGAGTTGAAAATTTTTTATAATAGCAGTCTCACTACATTCTTTAAGTTAACAAAAAAACATTGCTGTAATGATGTATCTGTTGATAACTTGATTAGCTCAGCCTACAGGTTTGTTAAAAGCAAATTATTGGAAATATCTAAGCTTAAGAAGTATTATTATATATAGTCATTAGAGTCATTTTTCTAGTCCACATCTACACCAATATCTCCAACTGCCTTTTTGATTAGTGTTCCTCAGGTTTTTATAATTGGGGACGTATTGTCATAATAAGATTTCTGGCAGGTAATAGATGTGCTTTCTTTTAAATGGAAGAATAGTTATTAGTCGGAAGATAAGGAAGAAGAAACTTTAGGAAACAGATTTTTCCTAAAGGTCAAGAAATTGATTTCCTTTAATGAATCATTGAAGGAAGATTCCAGAAAGTAGCCCCCAGGAGTATGCTTATCCCAATTTTCAGATCACTGAACTAGAATTCAAAATAAAAAAAAAAAGAAGGGAAAGAGTTACAAAAAAGTAATCCACTCTGGTTTACAGTATGATGTGAATAGCGTGCTTCACACGTAACATTTTACGTTGTACTCTTCTTATGAACGATGCTTCGGTATTCATAATATTAAAGTATTATAGTTTCTAATGTTGCAAGTGTTCTTTGGGAAGATGCTTAACGTGTTCTGAAGAATAATAAAGTAACAAGTGAATACTGTGCTTATTAAGATAATGTTAAAACCTTTACTCTATTTCTTTAATGTTTTCACTGTCTGACATTCATAAATTTTAAAGGGCATAAAGCAACAATCATAGTGCAAGTCAGGGAGGAAAGTTAAACACCAATGTATTATATTATGTGAACAGTTGTTGATGGCAATGTAATAAATGGTGCAATTTCTCTGTGTTTAGCTGTGTTTGTGTTTAGCTGTGTTTAGCTACAAAAATACAGTTTCAGACTCTTTGGTTCTTTTGGGAACCACTGTGCATTATCTAACTCCAAAGAGGAAAGTAAAATTTAATTAGCAAAGGGCACATATTTCTTTTAAGTTTTTCCTCTTTTGCTTGGATGCAAACTTAGTATCAAACCATTCAGATACTATTGTTGTTTACTTTGCATTACTGTAATGACTAACACCAGAGGACCAAATAAATCACCACTTTAATCAAGCTAAATATCTTTTAACTTTATTAACTGGGGAGGAGGAGGAACAGTATTGGTATGAATTTTGGTGATAACTGAAACATAAAACTTGAAAGAAAAAAAATTGGGAAAATCTTAAAGGTAGACACACTTAACATAAACCCATTGGGTGAATATGATTGTATAATGGCTACATTTGATAATAAAATTCTTCTGTTTAAAGAATAATAATTTAATCAATATGCTTTTTCTCTAAAAGTATGTATTATTCCATAAGAATGGCAGGAAAAAGAAAAGATTGAACACTAAAAAAGTCTTTGACTGTAATGGTTTTGAGTATTAGAGGCCTGGAGCCTAGAAGGAAATATGAAGAATATCAAAATCTCTTTGGAAACATCTGATGTAATTCTGGTCTGCAAGCCTTTGTTCTAAACCCTGTATATCTTGGAGTCTAGCAGCTAAGTAAACTTCCAAATTAGAACCTGCTGTTCCACATCCCTGGAATTGTCATCATCTTTAACTATGAAAACATCACATGAACAATTTCTTTTAGAAGAGTTCATTATTTAGTTATAAATTTTAGATTAAATGTTATGGCAAACGAGTCATATGCTTACTACTGATGCCTATCCTCCAAAAGATCCTTAAACGCTACAAAACCAAACAAACAAAGCTAGGCTCTACAATCTTTGTGCCTTAAAAAATTTCAATGTTTTGTTTTAAACAGAACATTGTTTAATATGTTTTAGAATATTTGAGTTGAAAAACAATTTTTCATGGGTCTTGCATTTCAGTATGTTTCTTGAGAAAAGCACTGACTTTGTTCCAGACTGTCTTTCTAAGGATGTGCATATAACAAGCAGCCTTGAAAGATGGAGTGTCTCCTCTGGGCAAAAGTTTGCTTACTATTGCTCAAATTAATGTCTCCCTCCAAGGGAAAAATCAGGTTGGTTTACTGTCTATTATAAAAGACTTGGGTTCCCCAAGGTTGGGATTCTTCTCCTCTAAGATAACCCATTCTGTGTGTAGGTGTCATCTGGCCTGGTTCATGATGTCAAGGCATTAGGGCCTGGGGAACCATGCAAATGCTGTTAACTTCTGGCTATTGCTATTGCTAAGAGTAATAAACTGTCTTTCGTCTCTGACCAAAGAGTCTAGTGTCTTTTGCCAAAATCCATGAAACGGAGACAGGCTAATTTGTAAGCTTGCTAGTGGGCTCAAATATCAGCCAGTTTATAGTTCTTGAGAGCTGATTATTTGTGGCTATGGTATGAATTTTTTTAAAAGATCTTTTATTACCATTATTAACTTTAGACTTCCGCTTACATCTGAGAAATTTTACATGATTCTTAAGCCTCAGATAATCCATTGAAATATTTCTATAAGCTCTAACACTAATTAAGTAAGTAAAAACAACCCCCAAATACCAGACTTAGACTTTTGTATATTTCTGCTAGGAAAACCGGGAAGAAATTATCTCAACACTTTTTTGGAAAGTGTCAAATTTTAAAACATTCAATTATTAAATCAAAGTAGGAATTATTATCTCATGATATAGCTAATCTCAGTCTTTTTTTCCACTTCAGGAGAAGGGTTGAATCTTATATTTGGAGAACATAATAGAAATAAATATTTTCTAATACCATTCATTTTTTACGGCCTTAATTTTTTTAACTTTAAGACATGAAACTTCTTAAGTCACCAAATGAATTAGAGATGGCTCCACATCCTCAACTGAGTAGCTTTACTCAGACATAACTTTTGGTCAAATGTGTATGAGGTTCCACACAAACCACTTTTATTTCTGATGCACTCTGTATTGATACAAATTCATCCTAGAGAAGATCAAGACATGTCAACGCCTGACTAGAGAGACAGCACCCCTACATCACAGAAGCTGAAAGAGTTCCAGAAACTTTTTTGGACTCATCTAACAAATATTTCTTGAGCCTTTACTGTGGGCCAGGCACAAGTTGAGGCTCAAGGAAACAACAATCAACAAGACACCCAAGACGCAGAGTCTAAATTAGTTGCACCAACTCAGAATAATAGAGAATTGGTTATTTCTCAGCCTAAATCACACCTTTCACCAAAGCCTCCGAATTTTCTGTAACATCTGCCTGATATACTAGAAGGCTCTCTTGACTGTAGGTAATGCAGAACTGAACCATACTTCAAGCAATACATGTATTTTCTTTAGTCTTGACCTAATTGGAATGATGCTTGGAAGGGAGATGAGGACCATGGCATCAATTCACTATGGGGCTATTGAACATTCACTATGTCTCCTGAAATGGCTTAAGCAAAATGCCAGCTGAGGTCAGCGCTTGGCATTACTGGAACAATCCATCTCATGTCTAGACTGTACCCAGATATTTAATAGCACTAATAACTAAGTGTATTGAGTCCATGCCACCCACCAGGCAATGCACTAAGTATACTACATGCAAATAGCTTTGTTCAACCCCAGTTAAACTGTGAGGTAGGTCTGGAAGCTGAAGCCTGGGGAGATGGATTGACTTGTCTGGAGTCCTACACCATGGAACTGCCAGTTCAGTGTCAGGAAGCTTGATGCCAATGTCTGGTCTGAATTCATGCACTTTGTTTACAACCTCTGCAGGCTTTCTTGCTCTCCTCCCAAACCTCCTCCTAAACCTTGCGTGACCCCCTTAAGGCCATTGATCTTATCCCTGATCCTTTTTTTTTGTCTCCATCACTCTTACTTCCACTTAAATGTTGACACTTCTCTCTTCTTGAAGCTGTATTATACATGTATTTATGTTCTGTCTTATTGCCTGTCCCTACCACTAGCTCCATGCAGGGGAGGTATGGCTTTCACTCATCCATCCCTGAGTCACCATCAATGGGCACCATGCCCAGTGGGTCATGACTGAGCCATTCACATGTGCTGGACAAGTGAGTGACCAGGTGGATCCACACCACCTTCTGCCCCTCTTCTCTCTTCCGGGTCACTCCAAGATGCTTTCTTGCTGGAGCTCCTGGCTATTTGGAAAAAAAGATAGGAGGAGGTGATTTGGTGTCACCTGTCATTCAATCTTCAGGGTAAAGTTCTGCCTGAACTTGAGAATACAAAGGCAGTTAAAGGATAACAGTCATAGCCTCATTATGGAGTTTAATATGTGACCTTGGACAAATTCCTTCAATCTGCTCTAATGAAAAGATATTAGTCATGAGATAAGAAGAAGAGGGTAATTGATTAATTTATGGACATAGGAGTTCTTGGATTAAAAAAAAAAAGGCCCTAATAATTGTTTTGAAAAGAAAAGTCACACATATTTTTCTGAGTTACAGAGGCTATTTTAAGGAAGGCGGCTATACAAGTATTACCTCAAATGAACTCATGAGATAATAACTTTATGCTTTGGGTTTGGACTCATTTCTACTTTACTTTTGAAGCCTAAGAAGAAGACAAATCTCTATGTGGCTCTCTATATTCTCACAATGTTAGGGATCTTTGGTTCTACCCTGAAGCTTGAACTACAATAGAAAAGTATTCATTATTAGGAGCTAAAATGATCAGAATCACCCCAGAAAGAGTGGAGAGTCAAGTTAAGATTTTGAACATATTTTAAAGGGAAAGATGAGTCGTGGAAAACAGAATGTTTCATAAAAGTCTTTAACAAAAGCAGTGGGGTATATATTGTGATTTTATTTGATGGAAGAGTTTTAGTATGAGTTACAGGACGGCAGAAGTTCTTAACCTCTGTGAACCCCTTCAGCAGGTTCATGAAACCTATGGATTCCTCCATAGAATAATATTTTAAATGTACAAAATAAAATATGTAAGATTACTTGGTAGCAAATTTAAGCCCCCTTCTGAATTCTAGATTTCAGAGTACCCCAATTATTCTAGACTCAGGCAAACAGAGGACCAGAAAGTGAAATAATGTAGGGCATACACTTTAGCCTAAAAATAGAAATACTTTTTGACAAGAGAAACTATGTTGTGATCTAATACAATGAAGGAATGTTGTTCTAAGCCAACCCATATTTTAAAAGATTTAATAAAGATGATTTAATCTTGCTTTTGAGTTTTCTTTGGAACAGCAAGTACTTTTCCCTTTATGCCCCTGTTGACACAAAGGATTTGCTTCTATTACAAGTAATAAACTCTCTAAATGAAATACCTGAGCAATAATCGCATCAGGTTAATAAGTTTTATGATGCATTCATGATCTGGCATGAAAATTTGTTCTTAATAAAAATATTCTTTAAATTTCAAATCATTTGTGTCAATACTCTAGAATACAATTTTGGTTATTGAATCGGAATTCTTATGGCATGGTTTCTTTGGAAAAGAAAATATTAACTACAATATGAACATGGACATAAATGACTAACTCTTAGCAAGAAAAGAAGGAGAATTATTCAGATCTCTTCTAAAAACTCTAGCAGAATTGATAGTCTCAAGCCATCAGTGTGAATTAACTGCTTGTTTTCCTTAAAGGGAATGTATTCGAGCTTCTTTGGTGGCTCAGCAGTAAAGTTCAGTTCAGTTCAGTCTCTCAGTCATGTCCGACTCTTTGCCATCCCATGAATCGCAGCGCACCAGGCATCCCTCTCCATCATCAACTCCCAGAGTTCACCCAAACTCACGTGCATCGAGTTGGTGATGCCATCCAGCCATCTCATCCTCTGTCGTCCCCTTCTCCTCCTGCCTCCAATTCCTCCCATCATTGGGGTCTTTTCCAATGAGTCAACTCTTTGCATGAGCTGGCCAAAGTACTGGAGTTTCAGCCTCAGTATCATTCCCTCCAAAGAAATCCCAGGGCTGATCTCCTTTAGGATGGAGATCCTTTAGGATCTCCCCAGATCCTGGAGAAAGAAATGGCAACCCACTCCAGTACTCTTGCCTGGGAATCCCAAGGACAGAGGAGCCTGGCGAGCTACAATCAATGGGGTCACAAGAGTTCGACAAGACTGAGTAACTAGACCACCACCACATTCTGTCTCCTATGGCTTGCCTTCTAGCCTCAGGTGTGAATATCTGAATCAGTGCTTGAAACAGCAATCACAAGTAGAAGAAATTAGGAGATGATGGGTTATTTCCCTTTCCCAAATGCAAACCTCTTTAAAACCTGAGATTCTCATCTCATTAGCTTTGCTTTTGTTCTAAGAAATGCTCTGAAAGACTCTTCTCCATGTGAGAGCAAAAAGCAGAGGTGTCAAAAAAAAAACCACAACTAGTACTACTTTATATACTCTGTGTCTGAAATTCCCAAATAACTCTTTATGACTTGACAAATGCCCTAAGTGCTTCCAACTACTTGTTTCTGAGCACTGCTAACTCTCCTGCATCTTTTCTTAGAGGCCACAACAGAAAAGAATTTTTTAGAACTCATGCCCAAATTGAGACAGGAGGGAAGGGGGCAGGGTACAACCTTTAAAAGAATGACAAGGCCGTTGAGGTTATGATAAAGGCTGGTTAGAACAGATTAGGCCCCAAATGGCAGAAGATTGACTTTCAGTGAACCTTAGTCTCATTATATGCTCATTATAAGATATTAGCATGTGCAAAATGACACACTCACAGGCACCATGACAGTTCTGAGGCTAACCATAAAAGGTCAGAGTGGGCAGTGGCTCAGTTCCTGGAAATCTCAGTCCCCTTCTCCAAAATAGTTGGAATAATTCTCCCACTTATTAGCCTGTGAAATTATCCAGCTCATACAAACTGCTGCTGCTGCTGCTGCTGCTAAGTCACTTCAGTTGTGTCCGACTCTGAGCGACCCCCCATATTTTGGGGCCTCTCATCTTCTGAGATGGCCTGAACTCTGTCCGTGGAGTATGTTTCTCCCTAAATAAATCTGCTTTCCTGTTTACTTTTCAGAGCAGATTCCTTTTGCCTGCCCTCTTGTATCCTTCACAAGTGTCCTGTATTAACAAACCTACTTCAGAGCCTGTTGCTTTGTCTCGTGCTGAATTTTTTTCTGCAGCAAGACATAATAACCTGAGGTCCATTAAGTCTTGTGACCAGGTGTGTGGTTTCAGCTGGAAGACTGTGGGTTCAAGGCCCCTCTTAAGCCAGAAATTGTGGGTTCAAGTACCAACTGAAGTGTAGCTGGATTGGAGTCCCACCCAAAGGAGTGAGGTTAGAAGACTGTGGGTTTGAGTCCCAAATTGGGGTATGTGATTGCAAAGTGATAGATTGTTCTGCAAAAACTTGATGGTTTCAGGACATACAGCCTTTTCTGTGGCAACCTAGTGACCGTAGCTTTGTTAGTACTGAGCCTACCAACTAGATATAGCTTGACACAGATAAAGAAACACAGGCTGAGACTTTTCCTGTATATTCATCTTTGTTTTAAAGTTCTTTCACTCTCCTCCTTAGAAGCATGAATGTACCCCTGCATCATTTTCAAACAAGTGGTGCTAATGGTAAAGAACCTGCCTGCCAATCATGAGACAAAAGAGACGCAGGTTTGAGTCTGGCTTGGGAAAATCCCCTGGAGGAGGGCATGGCAACCCAGTTCAGTATTCTTGTCTGGAGAATTCCATGGACAAGGAGGCTGGTGGACTACTCTTGGCACAAAAAGTCAGACAAGACTGAGCAACTTAGCACTCAGCACGACTTCAAAGGACAGAAGGAAAAAATATGAGATGTCATGTCTTTCCTCCAAGAACTTACAATCCAGTAACCACATTCTGGTTGATAAACCAGTAAACACTCAAAAGTAATACACTATTTCATTAAGGACTAAGTTGTTATCAGGTACTAACTTTCATTTACATCATACACTACAGGATCCAAAACACATGCCTATGCCTTGGCTCCCTTGATACTCACCTACTCTGTGATGAAGGACAGGTATTATTATGCCTAGTTCATGGATTTAGAAACAGCTTCAGAGAAAATAAATGACTCAAAACCACATAACCAGTAAGCAGAAGCACTGAGATTAGAACTCAAGTTTTCTGATTTCAAATTCAGGCTCTTTGTAGCCCAGAACTGAGCTACTTACTCTACACTAGAAATAACTGGTGGTTCATATGAATAAAGACCTTGAAGAAATGGAGTAAATTCATAGAGGAGATAAGACTTTCACTGAGCTTTCAAGATAGGAGGGATTCGGGTAGACTAGATGTAAAAGGAAAAGAGGTCACAAGTGCTTTCTGTCTCCTGACCTGGTATGGAGCAATGGAAAATAAAAATGCACAGAGAGCAAAGTATTGCCTCATATCTTTGTATCCTCAGGAATCTAAATGTACAACTCTTTGTATCCTCAGGAATCTAAATGTATTTCTATGTGAATGGTAGCCCTGGAAGAAAAGTCTATAGACTATGATGTAAATGGTTCCCTTGGAGTCATGTAGATACCCTGATGGAGTTGGGTGGATGATGGAGGGCCTTGAAAATCACACTTCCTTTCCTTCCTGGATGTGTGATATCATAGTAGAAAGAGAACGGAATTAGGCTTCAGATAGATACCCAGAGATCTAGTCCTATATCTCTGTGATCTCAATCTCAGAATTTCTTGTTTATTTTTTATAAAAAGAAAATGTAGAGTAGAGCATTTCTAGTCTTCTTTTCATCTTGAAAATGATTTGACTTTTTTGATATGGAAGAAAGTGGGAAGTCATGGTAGATTCATGAGCTGCGATGACATGAGGAACATAGTTGTTTAGGGAATACTGGTATGGTGGATGGATGGATGTGGAAAGGCTGGAAGGACCACAGGAAGGGCTTCCCAGTAATCTCAGGATGAGACCATAAAGAATAGATGAGGATGGCAGAAAAGAGAAGGACAATGTAAACAGAGGACTCCGTTTTGAGGGAAAATCCAAGAACTTTTGATCTTTGACTCCATCGGGAAATGGTCCCAGAGCATTAGAACTGAGTGACTGGCAGAGTGACTACCCCATGGAAAACAAAGACAAGTCTTCTTGGTATAAGGGGAATAAGAACTCAGCAACAGCTTCTTTGTGTTCAGCTGACAGTGAAGCATCAAAATGGAAAAATCCAGCACTCATTGGGAAAAAAGGAACAAGAAGTCATGTGAGGTGATGGAACTGGAGATACGTGATGATCATCAGCCCAAGGGAGACAATTAACATTCCTGAGAAAATAAATATGAAAGCTTTTATCATGCATTAGCAGAAGAGTGTCTTTGGTTTTATAGCTAAAGAAACAAAAGCCAAGAGACAGTAATGAAATGACCTAACCTCTTTTTTAGAACTAGTCATATATTTTAACAAGTAATGTTTAATTAAAAGAAATAAATGTCTACACAGAAGACAGAATACAGAGTCTTTGACCCTCTGAAATATTTCTTTCCAGATTCATATTTATTCTTAGTCAAGTTTATCACCTGACCATTTTGTCCTGTGCCAATTTAGCTAAGCTGGAACTACATTTCCCAGAATTCCCTTCCCCATGTAGTGCTGGGTGAGGGTTGGCCATAAGAGAAATTTGCCTGAGACTTGGAAGGCCAAAGTGACACTGAGCCCTGTGCTTAGGGGGCTGGCGCCCTGGACATCAGTTCAGGATGTATAAGTTGTGATATGCTGGTTGTCCTTGTTGGCATGGAGGAGCAGCCAGTACACCCAGATCTCCTCCTCCAGCTTCTCCAAGTACCAGGCCAGGCACATGGGAGGGCTCTGTGGAAAAGGACATGAGTTTTCTGCAGGTGGCCTGCATTATCAGAATTGACGTGGTGAGAGACAGATGTGGGTTCCCATTTCTCCTTAGGGATTCCTGCTTGTCCTAACAGGGTCCCTGGTCTTTGCTGCCCCTGCTCCAAGTCCAGCTTTTCCTCCCACCTGCCATGCTGCCCTGCAGAAACTTCAGGTGTCATCCAGATGCAGAGGGTACAGGCTTCCCAGACTCCACCAGCTTTCCTCTGAGGCCCTGATGAGTGACTTTTCTCTCTTTTCTCTAACTGTCCCTTCCAGATCTGTGCTTTCTCAGCAGCTCCCACAATTATGTGATGTCTAATCCCTGCAGAAAATTCCTTATCTCATATCATGCATAGTGGTTCTACTTTTCTTATAGAATTTCTCAGTGTCTTCTCACCAGGCCTTTGTCTAGCAAGCTTCCCTTTAATTGACTGTACTTGCACATTTCACTTATACTCAAGGGATCATCAGCTATCATAATTCTCAAGGAATCATCAGCCATCAGAAAAGGATGATGAAATTTTTAAATGCATTTTAATATTTCTAAATAGGCATCATGATAGACCAGGAACCAATATCAAAGTTCGGGCTACCATGAGGTTTAGGGACACTATCTATTGGCTACTGGTGACTGAGCTGGAAACCTCCATAGTGCCCAGAACTACCCAGGTCCAGCTGTTAACTGAGAGAGAAAGAAACACCTATCTTGTTTAAGTTACTTTCATTTTGGTCTTTGTTGGAGCTGAGCTTGAATTTCAACCAATATACATGCTAAACATATTTTAATTGTTTAGTTATTTAAGTAAACGCATGTCAAAACCTTCTGCATTTCATCATTATTTTCCTTCTCTTTTATCCCATAGTTCAATCTTATAAAAAATGTACATGGTCACTTACTTAGCAGAGCTTCAGAAAAAGAGACTACCTCTATCTTGCATAAAATGCAGTGGCTCATTTAATGACTTCATGCAATGGACAATAACACACAATTTTCATTTATTCCTATTTCTAATGCATCTTCTGGCATCTGGTCCTATCACTTCATGGGAAATAGATGGGCAAACAGTGGAAACAGTATCAGACTTTATTTCTTGGGGCTCCAAAATCACTGCAGATGGTAATTGCAGCCATGAAATTCAAAGATGCTTGCTCCTTGGAAAGAAAGTTATGACCAACCTAAATAGCATATTGAAAAGCAGAGACATTACTTTGCTAACAAAGGTCCGTCTAGTCAAGGCTATGGTTTTTCCAGTGGTCATGTATGGATGTGAGATTTGGACTGTGAAGAAAGCCGAGCATCAAAGAATTGATGCTTTTGAACTGTGGTGTTGGAGAAGACTCTTGAGAGTCCCTTGGACTGCAAGGAGATCCAACCAGTCCATCCTAAAGGAGATCAGTCCTGGGTGTTCATTGGAAGGACTGATGCTGAGGCGGAAACTCCAGTACTTTGGCCACCTCATGCGAAGAGTTGACTCATTGGAAAAGACCCTGATGCTGGGAGGGATTGGGGGCAGGAGGAGAAGGGGACGACAGAGGATGAGATGGCTGGATGGCATCACAGACTTGATGCACATGAGTTTGGGTGAACTCACAGTGTTGGTGATGAACAGGGAGGCCTGGTGTGCTGCAACTCGTGGGGTCACAAAGAGGCGGACACAACTGAGCGACTGAACTGAACTGAACTGAATACATATTCAAGGAGAGGACTGAACTAGCAATTAATGGTTACCATCAGGACCAAGACAGTTCTGTCTGTTTTGTTCATTTTATAAATAAGACATGTTTTCATGTGAGCAAGTCACTTAACTTCTGTGAGATTCAGTGTCTTCATTTATAAAATCTGGTGAATGTTTTTCTTTCCAGGCTTGTTGTGAAACCTCCAAAACATGTAAAAAATTCCTGGAGCAGTGTTTGATATAATATTAGTTGACTCTAAAGTTTAAATTTTATATATATATATTTAAAATTAGTGTAGGATAATATTTGAGGAATTCTAGAAGGTAAATAATAAACAGACTCCAATAATTTTCCCCAAAATCAGACTGAACTTCATAAATGGGGACTCTTGCTCTAATACAGTAATGTATCAAATGATATACGGTGTAACTGAAGAATTACTGCACTTTACAAAGTTATCCAAAAATTAAGAGAAGAGTAGCATGTGCTCAGGAGGATTCTTATAATGAACAGGTTGGCTCTGGAAGTTTAAAATCAATGTTTCTCATATTATAATATGTAGCATGTATTAATCTCTGCCAGTCTGAGAGGTTCCCTGAATGAAAACAAACCAAGAAAAGGCATTCTTTTCTTAGATTCTTAGTTGATCTGTGATATTTCAAAAGACCGGATCAAGAAAACTGATGTTAAAAGGAAATATTTTTAGTTTTATGATAAATATATGGACGAAAAAGGGCTTCCCTGGTGGCTCAGACAGTAAAAATCTGCTTGCAATGCAGGAGACCTGAGTTAGATCCCTGGGTTGGGAAGATCCCCTGGAGGAGGGCATGGCAACTCACTCCAGTATTCTTGCCTAGAGAATCACCATGGACAGAAGAAGCTGGCAGGTTACAGTCCGTGGGGTCGCAAAGAGCTGGACTTGACTGAGCGACTAAGCACAGAGGGCAAAAAAGATGCCAGCAAAGGAAATCAATGGAGCGATAAATACCACCTCAAGTTTATCAAGTGAGCAAAGATTATTGTACTTATTGATATAGAAAGGTCCATAGACAAGGCTAAGCTGTTTCTTGGTAAAAGCTAGCACTCATATCTTGCTGTTCCAGTAGACTTTAATGAGTTTCTGAAAATAATTTTTAAAAGGTGCTTACTCATTTATTTCATTAGCTGTATGTATCAGAGTTGACACATAAGCATTGTTATTGCTGCATTTTATGGCTCCCCAAAATTCATATATTGAAACCCTAAACCCCATTGTGATGATATTTGAAATGGGGCCTTTGGGAAGTAATTAGGTCATAAGGGTGAAATTTCCATGATGGAATTATTACTGTTATAATAAGAGACACAAAAGATATAGCTACTTCTCTCCTCTCTCAGTCTCTCCCCAACACAGCAAGAAGTCTACCTCTACAAGTCTCCCTCTACAGGAAGAGGGAGCTGCCAAGAACTGAATCTCCTAACTCCTAATCTTGAACTTCCCAGCCTCCAGACTGTGAGAAATTAATGTTTGTTCTCTAAGCCATGGCGACCCAAGCTGATTAAAACAAGCGTCTCACAGGTACACACCCAAGTAATTGAATCCTGAAATAATGGTAGAAACTTGTTTCCAGGAAACTGTTCATTAATGGCATTCATCATTTTCAGCCTTAAGAAGCAGTATCAGGGTCCAGGAATCAGTCAGAGATCAGGAGCTGATGGTGCTGTAGTGTTTGCTCTGTCTTCCCAAGCACAGTCCTTTATGGGGAATTGTGCCTACCCATATTGCAAAAGAAAGGGCCAGCTTCAGGACATCAGTGCTTTAGATCATGTGATCCAATCTAGCCATCACTGCTTATACCAGAACAACCAGTTATGAGTCGGCATAGCAAAGAGCAGTGTAGATCAGACTCCTTCTCTGGAATCTGAATGAATCAATATCTAGAGACTGATCTCACAAAGAAGTAGGAGTAGAAGCTAAAAGATGAGGAAGCAGAGAATTGAAGGAAAGGCCACATTGGCCATGTGCAAGTCCAGCCATTAATGAACTCAGATTAAGCAGGCCAAACCTGCTGATTGCCGAACAGAATGAAGCAGACACAGGGAGCATAGCTCAATCCATTCAATCAAAACCTCCTTGAAGACAAGACAATATCTGTCTTGCTCATTACTGTTTCCCTACCACTGAGCATGGTTCCTGGCTATTAAAACAATTAGTCACTCAATCTACATTATTTCTGTGAAGAGCTAACAGTGGATCTCTAGGTCAAGCCCTTTTCCAGAAACACTATCCAGCCTGGCAGCTGCATGTGTTCATGAAATTCCTTCTCCTTCAACACAGCCTACATCTTCTTATTATTCCTGAGCTTCCAACACTTTTCTTTTTTGGAGCAAATATATCTGCTCCTTGATCATTGTAAATAAACATTTCAATATCAACTCTGTAAATGAGGAAAGAAAGGAGGAAGAAAGAAAGAGGGATGGAGAAAAATGAGAAGGGAGAGAGAGAGATGCAGATGGAAGCTAAGGGTGGTAGTGAAAGATTGGCCCTTGATTTTTAAGGCCATCATTTCCCAATGAGGTGCAAAAAAAAAGAGCTTTCACAACTTCTCTACAGAGAGGTTTAGAGTTTGGATGAGAAGCTAAAAGA
This sequence comes from Raphicerus campestris, assembly GCA_006410735.1. Lineage (NCBI taxonomy): Eukaryota > Metazoa > Chordata > Mammalia > Artiodactyla > Bovidae > Raphicerus > Raphicerus campestris. Next base: position 1,472,878 of record SJYW01017207.1, read on the forward strand.
TTAAAGAACTGCAACAACCAACTTCTGCTAGCAAACTCTAGATAAAGTTTGCTCAAGAGAAGTAATTAAACTTTGTCATTGCAATAAACCGACAATATAAAACAGTCTTGTAGCTATCTCCCTGTAGACTGTTTGCAGTGTTTTCAATGGGAATATGTGGATTCCCATTCACCCATTTAACAGAGTAAAGTCCTGGGAGGTTATTCTAGTGATCAAATATCATCCTTTCCCAAATAATGCCTTCTTAATTCCCTTCTTCATTATTACTGGAATGCATCCATTATTGTGTCTTTGAAAAAATCTAAACACAATTTTTTTCTTCCACCTTCAAAGAAACTAGAGAATTATACAGAAGAAAATGTCCCAGTAAACTTAGACTTCATAATACAATATATTCTCTTGAACAACATATCTTTTGAGGTCTGATTCCTTCCCAATTAATTAATAGTAAAGCATCTTCATCTGACAGATAGGAAGCTCCTCATTGGTTGGATACTAGCCCTGCACATTTCACAAAACAGATATAATACAGGTGTATTTTCCTCATTACCAGAGACATGAGGTGGCCAATACTGCTCCTGGCTTGCTTCTAGTATTTCCATGTATGAAGTATTATAGCAGTAGGATGTTCTGACTGGTCAAAAGTAATTGGTAACATTCATAAGGCAAGAGAGGGAAGGAATAAAAACTAAAATACTTACTTGGTCCTAGACCAATTGAAAAGGCAGCAACGTAAACAAGCAAGCTGGCTAAAGAAAGCCATTTCAAAAAAGTGGGGACATCTGCAGAGTCTGTGACGATCTGGTATTCAGCTTGGCTTAGTCCAGCATTTGGTAAGGATGCCAGGGTCGTTTCTCCTCTCCCATCTATGTCATTTCTCATGGGCCTCGGTGAGCTTCTGCTGTGGAAAGTCATCCCTTTAAAGGATTCTCTAAGAGTGTCATTGATGGCTGATAAGTTACCTGGTCCATAAAACACAGACTCATCCAAGGACTGGTTGATAGGACTATGGTTTCTGCAGATACTGGTGAAGTTCATGTGGATGTTGAGATTCACGATGCCCATGGTCATCAGCGATGCTGCCATCACAGAGGAACCAATACATAGGAAGGTTTTGCTCCCAACCTGGTCTACGAGAAGGGTGGCTGGGATGGTGCCGATGACCTTGACGACCCCAACTCCCGTGGAGGCGAGGCTAGCTGCCTCATTGCTTTGGAAGCCAACAGACTTCAAAACAGTAGATGCATAGAATAATATGTTTGGCTGGCCAGTGATCTGTACAAAAAATACCAGCATTAAGCCTATCATGATTCGGGTCCTCATGTTGTCTTTTGAACGAAACAGATCCCAAAAACTGTACTGATATTCATCTTTCAGGGAAGACTTTATCACAGTGAGTTCATCTGTTGTATCCGAGATAGCTCTCAGCTTTCCAAGAACCTTACTAGCAGCTTCCTCATGTCCCTTCATCACCAGAAATCGAGGACTTGGAGGAAGAAAGTACATTGCAATGGCTTGCAAAACTCCCAAGGGAATAACAAGGCCGAACATGTATTTCCAGCCATGGGAAATGTTGGCAAATGCATAATTTGAAATGTAGGCAAAAAGAATGCCGATGACAATCATCAGCTCGTTCAGTGACACGAGAAGGCCTCTTCTGTGTTGGGGAGCAATTTCTGCGATGTAGACACAAGTGGCAGTGGAGGAGAGTGAAATGAAGACTCCAATAGCAATGCGCCCCCCTATAAGAGTGGTGTAAGATAAACTGATAATCAGGACCAGGCTCCCAAGTCCAAGAAGACAGGAGGACAAAATGATGGTGGCCCTTCTCCCGTACCTGTCAATCAGGACCCCTCCGATTAGAGAGGCCAGGAGGGCCCCGATAAGCAGGGAGCTCACCACCATTTCCTGCTCATGGCAGGTCAGGACTAACAAGGTTCTTATTTGCAGAAGAGCCCCAGAGATGATCCCAAGTTCATACCCCACCAGGAAGCCACTGACAGCAGCTGTGACAGACGACAGCAGAGTATACATGCCACAACCTACGAGCAGAGAGAAGAAACAGGTCAGTTCTGAATCACATCCGATGGAGACTCAACCTTGTCTAAGTACATTTTCCATAGCACTGAGAAACACATACATGTGAAAGTTACTCAGTCATGTCTGACTCTTTGCAACCCCATGTACTATATAGTCCCTGGAATTGTCCAGGCCAGAATACTGGAGTGGGTAGAATCTTCCCAACCCAGGGATCAAACCCAGGTCTCCTGCATTGCAAGCAGATTCTTTACCAGCTGAGCAACTAGGGAGAACCATAAACACATATAATTATAGTCAAAAAATACACTAACCAAAGCATGATTATATAAAGAAGGAAAAGTCCTTTTTCTTTCATTTTTGGGGAGGAGGGAGTGGAGGCATTTACATAGTTTTTGTTTGTATGTGTGTGTCTGATGTGATGTTGGTTTTCGTTTTGAACAGACCCATATGAGATAAACAGATGACCGATGATGGGGACTGAACAAGCAAGAACACAGTTTTGTTCCTGCTTTGGTGTTGGATTGGAAATTCAGAAAGCCTGGCTCCTCAGGTCCTGCTGTCTAAGGCAAAGCCTTGAGGGCAGGATACAGAGGGAAGTAGTCTCTGGAAGGGCCTCAGTCTGCCCAGTGTGGAATCTGGGGGAAAATGAAGCACAGCATCCAGGAAACCTGCCCTCCTGTCTCCTTGGCCAAAATTCAGCCACCCCTGGCTTTGCTGAAACACAGGAGGGTGATGGGGAAGACCAGAGTGTGAGTGCTTTCACAAAGTCGGGGTTGGGTCAGGAAGAAGGGGTGGGGAAGAAGAACAAAAGGGGCTTTGTATTGTTCCATTCATTTGAGGTTAACATCTGAGGAAAAATGGCAAAATGTTATTGTTGTTGTGTGACTAAGTCCGGTTTGACTCTTTGTGACCCCATGGACTATAGCACACCAGGCTGGTCTATCCTCCACTATCTCCCAGACTTTGCTCAAATTCATTTTAACTGACAAAATGTTAAGTCATTAATTTTCAGTGGTAGGTACACCGGTGTTTGTTACATGTTTATAATTTACTTTGGGCACCTGATGCGAAGAGCCGATTCATTGGAAAAGACCCTGATGCTGGGAAAGATTAAAGGCAAAAGGAGAAGGGGGCAGCAGAAGATGAGATGGTTAGATAGCATCACTGACTCAATGGACATGAATTTGAGCAAACTTTGAGATATAGCAGGGGACAGGGAAACCTGGAGTGCTGCAGCTCATGGGGTTACAAAGGGTTGAACATGATTTAGTGACTGAACAACAACGTGTCACAACAGAAAGGAAACAAACAAACAAAAAAGACAAAAAGCCAGGGAAGAGTATTGCAGGCAGAGGAAGCAGTAGCTTCCAAGGTCTGAGCACAAGGAAGCTTAGGTCATGTTTCAGGAACTCTCAGATGCCAGGATGTATGGGGCACAGCCTGAGCTTGGATAGGGAAGCAGAGGGGGTGTGTGTCAGTGAGCGTGGGTAGGTACAGAGGACAGGTAGACTTCATGCTGGACCTGACAGATCACAGTGACAATTTTGATTGTATTCCTAGTACAGAGGGTGCATGCCTACTGACCAGTAAAAGGGAAGACATTCTGAGCTTCTTGCTTTTGTGTGGAGACTAGTTCTTCAAGGGGCAAGACTTGTAGCAGGGGAGTGTAGTTTGTAACCTTAGTGTTGAGAGGAAACAGTGCCAGCTTGCATTTGCTTGCATTTGGGTGTGGGGAATGGAATTGATGACAAGTGGACACGACTGAAGTGACTTAGCAGCAGCAGACAAATTAAAGAGTTAATTTGAAGGTACAAATGACGACATTTGCTCGTGAATTGGTGTTGGAGGGTAAGGAAGTGGATCAGAATCAAGATGGCTCCCTGGTTTGAGCAGTTGGTTGGGTGATTTTATAATAGTACCTTGTACACGGGCTTATGTATACTATACTATACTATACTATACTATACTATCTATACTATACAGGTAATAGACTGACCTAGGGAAGAAGGCCAGGGGACTTGGCTGTGGGTAGGGGTAAAAGGAGAAGCAGAAATCATAAGTTCCATATTAGACTTGCTAAAATGTTTGTTTTCCCTGTAAAATGTTCAGATTAAAATATCAGGTAGTGGATTGAGCATACAGATTTGGAACTTAAGAGACAAGTCAAGCCTGGAGAGATATATTGGGGATTCAGCAATGTGTATGTGATATTTAAAGCCATGGGAAGGGGTGAGATCACTTTGGGAGACAGAACAGAGAAGCAGGAGAGACAGGACGAAAGACGAGGATATAAGGAACACCAGCATTCAGAGGAGGAGACAACAGCAAAGGCGACGGAGAAGAAGCAGAACTGAGATATGTGTGAAATGGACTAGAAACGTGTACTTGGACACACGGTTATCACAGGCCGAGCTAGGGTGAGATTGTGCCATTCTGGAGTAGCAGATATGGTTTTAAAATGCTGTTTAGCTTTGGTGTCTACGCAAGAAACAGGCTGGTGATCTTTTTCACAAGGACTGGGACCTAGAGTTGAAAGCAGATCAGGGGAATCCATATGGTAGGTGTAGAGTTTCTGGGGTCCTAGGCCAGACTCTAGTGCAGTCGGAAAGAATCTGCCTGCCAGTGCAGGAAACGCAAGAGATGAGGGTTTGATCCCTGGGTTGGGAAGATCCCCTGGAACAGGAGATGGCAACCCACTCCAGTGTTCTTGCCAGCAAAGTCCCATGGACAGAGGATCCTGGCAGGCTACATATAGTCCATGGGGTCACACAGGCCAGGCTCCTGAGACCCTCCTACCAGATTAACCCCTAAACAGTTTGGAAGAGGGAGCCACATCTATTAGCTTTGCCTCATGGCTCTTACAGGTCTGAAATTTCTGTGACAGCTCCTCTTTCATATTGGAGGTGGGGGTTGGTGGGGGAAAGTGCCAGCTTCCCTGGTGGCTNCAGCTCACCTCCGGACTCAGGAATCCGCCCCGTCCAGGCCCTCGAAGCGCCCTTGACCTTAGGTGCCTCGGGGCAGTGTCTCCAGGACCCAGAGCTCCTGAACCATAAGGGGCTGTGGACTCTGGGCCGCCTGTATTTAATGGAACAGGGCCATTCTGAGGGCAGCGGAGGGGCCGGGGCAGCTCCTGGGAGCTGCAGGCAGCCGGGCTCTCTGCTAGGGACCTTTAGGGTTTGGTCATGGCTGCCTGTCCTCGGATCCATCACAGGAGGCTGAGCCTGTCCTCTGGGGCCCCTGAGTCTGGAAGGCGTGCCCTGGGAGCAGCTCTGTCCTTGCGTCTGCGCCATGACCTGCGCTGCAGTCTCTCCTTGCTCAGGCCAGAGGAGGGGCCTGGCTTCCACTGGGTTTCTGGCTGGTGTACTTCCTGTCTGTCCCCACTGGAGGGGGATGGCACCCCGTGAGCGTGTGCATGGGTGCTCACCACACCCCGTCCTCGTGGGGGTTTGCAGCACTCCACCCTCTGGGGTTCACCACACCCCGTCTTCTTGGGGGATCACTACACCCCATCCTCCTGGTGGGTCACTGCACCCTGTCTTCTTGGGGGATCACCGCACCCCATCCGCGTGCTGTTGGAAAGGGGTGGAGGCGGTGGTCAGCGGCTGGTCCAGACTCTCGACTGGCTGGCGGCTCCCGGACGTGTGGGGCTGCTCCCCGTCCCAGAGCCCGTGACTGTGATCTTACTGGAAAGGGGCCTCTGCAGAAACGGCTGAGTGAGGAGGCTCAAGACAAGAGGTGGTCCTGAGGCCCTGACTGCCACCTCCCATCTTTGTAAGGAGGGGCAGGCGCAGGTCCAACCTTGGACAGAAGATGCACGCGCAGAGGCTGAGCGGCCACAGAGCGGAGGCCGGGGACGCAGACGCGAGCCCAGGGCCCCCAGAGCCGGGGACGCAGACGTGAGCCCAGGCCCCCCCAGAGCCGGGGACGCAGACGCGAGCCCAGGGCCCCCAGAGCCGGGGACGCAGGCGTGAGCCCAGGGCCCCAGAGACGGAGAGGCAGGAAGGGTCCCTGCCCCCAGAGCGGGGGATGCAGACACAAGCCCAGGGCCCCCAGAGCTGGGGACACAGACACGAGCCCAGGGTCCCCAGACTCAGAGAGGCAGGGAGGGTCCCTGCCCCCAGAGCCTGGGGGCTCCCCTCCATGCCATGAGTCCTGACTCTGGCCTCAGAACTGGGAGGTGGCACGTCTTCAGGTGTGAGCTGCCTGGCTGGGGACCACTTGTTATGGCCCTGGGACTCAGACGCGTTGTCCCTCAGGCCCTGGGATCCTGCGGGGGCTCCTCTCTGTTGAAGCCCAGATCCCCAGATCCGCGTGCTGAGACCCCAGGGACAGAGCGGGAACCAGCCTGGGTCTGTGAACAGCGTTGTGAGGGGCCTTGAGTCCTGGCAGCATTGTTGGGGGCGGGGTCGAAATATGAGGGCTCCCCCAGGCTTGCCGCAGATACGCTGCACACTGGGGCCCTGGGCGGTTTTTCTGGGCAGGCTTTTTATCAGGGCGACGGTGAAGCGGGTTTGTAAAGGCCATCTTCCCACATGCTCCGCCAGCTCATGGATGCACCATCTCCCTCGGGGATCTTTCAGGGACTCTAGAGCCGGAGGGCCTCTACCCCAGCAAGAGTGGGGCTTCCTAGGGAGCTGGTTGCCTTGAAGCCCAGGAGCGTTTACTGAGATCGCAGAGGCACCGAGTCTTAAAGGAACGTGTGAATCTGGACGCTGGAAAAATGGATGAGTTCAGGGGGTGGTCGGCGGCGCCACCGGAGTGTCCTCCTTCCTACGCAGCCAACCACCCCACACCCCGTGGCCTCCGACGGGTGTCTGTGTCTTGTCCCTCGACCAGGCTGTGTGTACCCCCCAGCCTGCCTGTGGGGTGGACGGCCCAGCGTCCCTGGCTCCAGTGGGTGGAAGGGGACCCTGGCTGAAGGAAAGTGTGGCTGGGCCTCCTGGCTTCTCAGGGGAGGCGGGGGTCCGAGCTTTTCTGTGAACTCCTCCGTGCCCATCACCCCTACCTGGGCAGGTGAGCTGCCCCCGGCCTTGCAGCGGGACCTGGGAGGGACTGAGAACTCGGGGCTGCACCATGCCTCATGGGGCGGACATCCTCTGGTGTCTGGGGTTCAGGGAAGTCGTGCCCGGGGAGGCGAGGGTGGGCTTCCCCGAGAGCCCCCTCAGCCTAAGAGGCTGGGACGGGGCAGCAGGAGCCTGCAGCGAAGGCGGAGGCCGCCTGACAGTGATGGAGAGGGATGACCTGGAGGAGAAAGCGTCCGGTGCGAGGGCCTCGGCCTGTCTCTGGCAGCCCAGAGCACCAGGCTGAAGGAGGGCCCCTCGGACGCTGGAGGAGGTGGGGGCACTATCTGCCCCCGCTGGGGGCCCCCAGGGTCATTAGGAGGCCAGGCCCGGGTCTGAGCAGACTGGGTGGTGGACTGGGTCACCCACAGGCCCCTGCTGGCCGGTAGAGGAGCCCCAGGTGCCATGGGGATGGAGCCGTGTCACTCAGCAGAGTCGGAGGCGGTTGGTGCCAAGGACCGTCCAGGCGGGGCCAGGATGGGGGGGGAAGGCGGGGCTGGAGGGTTTGTAGGCAGAGACTGGGGCTCCCTTGAAGAGCGGGGGAGGGCGCGAGGTGGGAGTTTGCTGCTGGGGAGCATCTGCAGCTGGGGGCTCGGCCTGGGGACAGAGGCCAGCACAGGTGGGCCTCCTGGGAGGGGTGGGGCCCGGGCAGTGCCCGTCGGTGCGTGGGGGCGTCACCTGTTTGCCCCCAGTCTTGCTGGAAGGCCTGGGTCTTCCAGCCACGTGGGAGGTCGCTGGCGGGGTGGCCACGCATCTGGCCAGCAGCCCTGCGCTGCGTGTCCTACGTTACAGCCAAGTTCTTGGCCCTTCTGTTGTGCTGCAGCAGCGCAAGTGAAAGGGCATCTGTGTAACCAGGATGGGCGGGACGGAAGTCACCAGTCACAGGGCCAAGCGTGGCAGCGCTTCCCGCAAGCCTCCTCGCCCCCTTGTCTGATGGCTCCATGTCACAGAGACTGCTGGTGACCCGTTGGATCTTAAACCGGCCTGTCCTCCCGTTGGGGTGTGCGTGGAGGAACGTTCCGAGTATCCTGAACCCCCAGCCCCATTAGGGAAGGCGGGCACCATCTAGGGAGGCGGGCACGTCCCTTGCTGATCAGAGGTTGCTTGGTTTTGTCCTTGGTGTGTTTGCGATTGTAGCGTTGGGAGCATCTCAGGGTCCCACCAAGGCTCACGCAGACCCAGTCCTGGCCCCTCCCCAGCCCAAAGCACGTATTAATATCTCGTCTGTAACCAGCACCGCCTACCAAAAGTAAGTGCTCAGATTATTTTAAAGCAAAAAGATGGAAGGAGTCATTGAACTTTCGACTCTTTTAAGCTCGTGTGTAGAGGCCGCAGATGAGCTTTGCTCTTCCTTTGCATCTCGGCCGAGCCAGGCGAGCAGTGAGGAGATTCTCGGGTCCCCCATCCCATGCTCTGGGGGCCGAGTCCTCAGGGCCAGCCTCCCCGCCAGCCCTGGGGCTTCAGCAGGTCCCAGAGGCGGGTTTCGGGGCCTCGGACGTTTCCCGACCGAGACTGGCTCTTTTAATGAAAGGTTGTGCCCAGTCTGGTCTCAGGTCCTTAGATCCCGGGGAGGTGCCTCCTGCAGCTCTTCTTGCCTCTGTGATTTAAGGAGGTGAATACAGGGGGCTCTGCTCCAGGTGGGGTCATCAGGAACCACTCAGGCTCTGAGCCTCCGACCATCAGCCCAGTGAGGAGGCTGGCCAGGCCCCTGGCGGGGCGACGTGGTGGAAAGTGAGCCATCCAAGCCGGGGGGCGGAGTCCTCACCAGGCACGTCCTGCCAGTGTCTGAGCCCCTGGGCCCGTTTGTCCGTGTTCTGGCCCCGCAGTGTGTGGCAGGGACCTCAGGGCCCACAGCCCCACTGGACGTTGGCTGGCTCCGGCTGCCCGCTGTGACGCAGCCCCTGGGGCCAGCTGACCTGCCTCTGGCCAGGCACTGCACCTGCTCCCTGCAGACACCCGGAGCCACCGCTTCGCAGCTCGCTTTGATCTTATGGAAAAAATTCAACTGAAAGCCAGAGTCTTATGATTGGTATTTATCTCGGTGTCCACGGGGCAGAGTGCTCAGGCTGGACTACGTTTGGCTGGAGGGCCCTTGTGTTGGTGTGCGGGGCGACCTCAGGGCCCTCCAAGCTGCGCCAACAGGTGTGTCTCTTGGTGGCGGGCTGCATGGCAGAGGCAGTGGCGTCTCTCCGTAACCTGGTGTTTTGTTTCCTATTAAAGCGAGCTCGGACACACCGCCCACCTGGCCTCTTGAGGAAACTGTGAAAGTCGCCTGCTTCTAAGTGGCGTGACGGGGCAGGGCCGTTAGGGTCAGGGCCTCTGAGAAGAGGATGCTAGGGGTGCCTGGGGGTCCAGGAGACAGACGGGCAGGGCCCCCTCCGCCCTGGGCCCAGCCCCACTCACCCCGCGTCTGTTCTGACCCTGGAGTTGGCTCTGCTGGCCCCAGGGACTCCATTCTGTGGTTTCCCAGCTCGGTGGAAGTTTCGTCCTGTTTTCGTAACTGGCCTCAGGATCAGCCATGCAGGCCGGGGCTGGGGGCAGGGGGCGTCTTCTGTCTGTTCCCTCGGTCCAGCCCCCCGAAGGAGTCGCCCCCTGCAGCCCCGGCCCCTGGTTCCTGGGCCTTTCGGGGGCGCTACCTGGCTATTGTCCAGCTGGGGCGGGAGGTGCTGTCTGCTGGCCAGTGAGCTCACCTGTTCACAGCCCGGCTTCTGGTCTGTGCCCACCTTGCTCAGCGGAAGCCTGGCGGTGGGGAGACTTGTTCCTGCTGCCCTGTGTCCTCCGGTGAAGGCTGTGTCCTCGGTGGGAGGGGGGATGCCAGCTAGAAGCACTGGCCCAACCTGGGCCCTGCGTCTCGTCCTGGAGGTGGTTCTGACGGAGCCAGCCACACCCAAGGATGGGCGCGTGTCACGTTCAGAACCCGAGGCTGAGTGAGCGTGGAGAGGCTGGTGCTCTGCAGCAGGAGCATGATGCCCAGGAGGCTGGTCCGGTGCCCGCCCCCGAGCCCAGGAGGGTGTCCATGGTCTGCGCCGCCCCTTCTCCCTGCAGGAACTGCTGGGCGAGGACCCCAGGGAAGGGCCTTTCCACGATGACCAGTGTCCCCTCGAGGGTGAGCCCCACTCCCCAGCCCTCACTAACGCCCCCCCGCCCCAGACACCCGGACACTCTCACCCGGCACCCCTCCACTTACCCCCCAGACCCCNGTGTGGCAGGGACCTCAGGGCCCACAGCCCCACTGGACGTTGGCTGGCTCCGGCTGCCCGCTGTGACGCAGCCCCTGGGGCCAGCTGACCTGCCTCTGGCCAGGCACTGCACCTGCTCCCTGCAGACACCCGGAGCCACCGCTTCGCAGCTCGCTTTGATCTTATGGAAAAAATTCAACTGAAAGCCAGAGTCTTATGATTGGTATTTATCTCGGTGTCCACGGGGCAGAGTGCTCAGGCTGGACTACGTTTGGCTGGAGGGCCCTTGTGTTGGTGTGCGGGGCGACCTCAGGGCCCTCCAAGCTGCGCCAACAGGTGTGTCTCTTGGTGGCGGGCTGCATGGCAGAGGCAGTGGCGTCTCTCCGTAACCTGGTGTTTTGTTTCCTATTAAAGCGAGCTCGGACACACCGCCCACCTGGCCTCTTGAGGAAACTGTGAAAGTCGCCTGCTTCTAAGTGGCGTGACGGGGCAGGGCCGTTAGGGTCAGGGCCTCTGAGAAGAGGATGCTAGGGGTGCCTGGGGGTCCAGGAGACAGACGGGCAGGGCCCCCTCCGCCCTGGGCCCAGCCCCACTCACCCCGCGTCTGTTCTGACCCTGGAGTTGGCTCTGCTGGCCCCAGGGACTCCATTCTGTGGTTTCCCAGCTCGGTGGAAGGTTCGTCCTGTTTTCGTAACTGGCCTCAGGATCAGCCATGCAGGCCGGGGCTGGGGGCAGGGGGCGTCTTCTGTCTGTTCCCTCGGTCCAGCCCCCCGAAGGAGTCGCCCCCTGCAGCCCCGGCCCCTGGTTCCTGGGCCTTTCGGGGGCGCTACCTGGCTATTGTCCAGCTGGGGCGGGAGGTGCTGTCTGCTGGCCAGTGAGCTCACCTGTTCACAGCCCGGCTTCTGGTCTGTGCCCACCTTGCTCAGCGGAAGCCTGGCGGTGGGGAGACTTGTTCCTGCTGCCCTGTGTCCTCCGGTGAAGGCTGTGTCCTCGGTGGGAGGGGGGATGCCAGCTAGAAGNGTCTGTGCCCACCTTGCTCAGCGGAAGCCTGGCGGTGGGGAGACTTGTTCCTGCTGCCCTGTGTCCTCCGGTGAAGGCTGTGTCCTCGGTGGGAGGGGGGATGCCAGCTAGAAGCACTGGCCCAACCTGGGCCCTGCGTCTCGTCCTGGAGGTGGTTCTGACGGAGCCAGCCACACCCAAGGATGGGCGCGTGTCACGTTCAGAACCCGAGGCTGAGTGAGCGTGGAGAGGCTGGTGCTCTGCAGCAGGAGCATGATGCCCAGGAGGCTGGTCCGGTGCCCGCCCCCGAGCCCAGGAGGGTGTCCATGGTCTGCGCCGCCCCTTCTCCCTGCAGGAACTGCTGGGCGAGGACCCCAGGGAAGGGCCTTTCCACGATGACCAGTGTCCCCTCGAGGGTGAGCCCCACTCCCCAGCCCTCACTAACGCCCCCCCGCCCCAGACACCCGGACACTCTCACCCGGCACCCCTCCACTTACCCCCCAGACCCCGGCCAGCCTGGGCTTGAAGCTGCCGTACCAGGAGGGCAGGACAGGGGGCTGCCCCAGGCCGGGGTCACCCGG
>SJYW01017218.1:0-16365 GCA_006410735.1 Raphicerus campestris
CATAATAGCCACAAACTGGGAACAACCCATGGATCCTTCAACAGTGAAACTGATACACAAACCGTGGTATGCTCACAACATAAGCTGTTGTATACTGAGCAATGGAAAAATAAAATACTAGTGATACACAATCACATGGATGAATCCCAAATCATTATGCTGAGTGAAAGAAATCTTTCCCCTGAAGATCTATATACCATACGATTCCATTTATATGAGGCTCCAGAATAGATGGAACTAATCTATGGTGGAATGAATAAAAGCAACAATTGCCTCTTGGGATGGAGGTAGGGTGGAAAGGGGGAAATGAATATATTCTGTATCTTTTCTGTTCAGCCAATGTATTTACAAAATTTTGTTGAATATTACCCTAAAAATTGTGCACTTAACAGCTCACAAATTCTAACTGAAAAGAATCATTAACATTGATAAAACTGAGTTAGTACTCTGAATGCAGAAAAATTTAAGAATGAAATGTGCTAATGTCTACAACTCATTAAAATGAATCTGAAAGATACAATGGATTGATAAATGAATAGAAAGATGGATAGACATGTGAAAGACAAGTAAACTGTTAATGAAACAACAAATGTGGTGGGTATATGGATGTTCTCTGTAAAATTCTTACAACTTTTCTATATGTTTGCAACTTCATAGTAAAACATTGAGGAAACGAGAGTTTCACCAACCAGACCTTCTCCTCATGTGATAGATTTCAAAATGTAATTGCAGAATGTTAGAATTAAATCTTCAATTCAGTTCAATCACTCAGCCTTGTCTGACTCTTTACAACCCCCTGACTGCAGCACACCAGGCCTCCCTGTCTATCACCAACTCCTGGAGCTTACTCAAACTCATGTCCATTGAGTTGGTGTTGCCATGCAACCATATTATCCTCTGTTGTCCCCTTCTCCTCCTGTCTTCAATCTTTCCCAGCATCAGGGTCTTTTCAAATGATTCACTTCTTCCTATCAGGTGGCCAAAGTATTGGAGTTTCAACTTCAGCATCAGTTCTTCCAATGAATATTCAGGACTGATTTCCTTTAGGATGGACTAGTTGGATGTTCTTGCAGTCCAAGGGACTCTCAAGAGTCTTCTCCAACACCACGGTTCAAAGGCATCAGTTCTTTAGTGCTCAGCTTCCTCTATAGTCCAACTCTCACATCCATACATGACTGCTGGAAGAACCATAGCTTTGACTAGATGGACCTTTGTTGGCAAAGTAAGGTCTCTACTTTTTAATATGCTGTCTAGGTTGGTCATAGTTTTTCTTCCAAGGAGCAAGAGTCTTTTAATCTCATGGCTGTAGTCATCATCTGCAGTGATTTTGGAGCCCAAGGAAATAAAATCTGTCACTATTTCCATTGTTTCTCCATCTATTTGCCATGAAGTGGTGGGGCCTGGCATGCTGCGATTCATGGGGTCGCAAAGAGTCGGACACGACTGAGCGACTGAACTGAACTGAAGTGAACTGGTGGGATCAGATGCCATGATCTTAGTTTTTTTGAATGTTGAGCTTTAAGCCAAATTTTTTATTCTCCTCTTTCACTTCCATCAAGAGGCTCTTCAGTTCTAGGGATAGAAAGTGAACAACATTAAATTAGGAAAGAAATCAACTGATCAGATTGAACAGCAGTGTCTCCCGGAGTGAACTGGAACTCTGCTTTTGCAGCCGCCCAGGATCTCTCTGAGGGCACGCATCTTGAGGTGATGAGGAGCCTCTGAAGAAGATGCAGACACTCCCTCCCACACCTGTGTCTTCCGGTTCTCACGTGGTGAACAATAGTGAACATCTTACTCAAGATGCGTTCACATCATGTGAATTCCTGAAGAAGCAGAAGCTCATTTCTTCATTTCTATGCTATGGGTACTTTATTTTTGAATGCCTCTGTGGTGAAAGTTATTGCAAAATAAATGTATCCCCCCAAAACATATATGGACTCATACCATATGGTGAAAAATAGAACCATAGCCGGATTGTTCAGACCACCATCTTCATGCTTCGTGGCACTACTAGCCTGCCCCCAGCCTCCAGCCCCATTTCACAAACATTTCATGCTCCTCTTGCTTATGAAGTCCCAGGAGGAAGGTTTTCATTTTTAATCCCTGTCCCAGCTCAGGCACTAGATAGGAACACAGCAGAAGCCAGAAATGTGGGTGGAAGGCTACCAGCCCACCTGGCTCACTTTAAGGCAGTTGTTAATGGTGCTTCATGTAAGGATAAAACACCTGGCAGAATGCTGAGCAGAACAACAGCACGCGACTGCCTTCAGCAGACTGCAGCGCGTGGCCATCCTAGGAGAGGGGTTCCAGATGGCCCCGCGGAGCAGGCTGACCCGGTCAGCTCAGTCTGCCCGCAGACCACTCCCATGAGTGCCGCCACAGCCAGTGTGAGTGAGGCTCGTCCAGACAGACCCTGCTCCTGCCTCCCCACACGAGGGAGGTGAGCCTCGCTGTGCTCAGGTAAATGACTGATAGATGTTCCAGGTATGTGTAATTAAATAGCTTTCATGTATAATGAAGACATAAAGCCTCATTTATTTCAGAGCAATCTCCATGGGCTTCATAGAAAGAAGGCATTATCTTGTATTTAGTTTCTGAAATGCTGGAATATTAGAGATTTCGGATTCTGCTCGTCTGTGAATAATTCCCTGGATCCCTCAGGTGCTGGATGGCTGGTGCTCCGGAGCTGCGGGGGCGGATGTGGAGCATGGGATGGGTCTCCTTCTGCAGAGCTTCCCCTAAGGGCCCTGGAGAATATGTTTGCGGGAATTTGGGGACCAACTGTACAATAATCAAATTCAACAGATATTAGCAGATCTCTCTCTCTCTCTCTCTTTTTTTTGTTTGGTCTGGCATCATTTTCAAAACCATGATGTTGAACTTAAAATTAAGTCTTAGACATCATGGATTTTAAGACACGTCAACAATTAATTATGGATTTTCTGGCTGTAGAGGGGAAATGACACTTCATGCAAGCCTTGTACAATATATCCCATATTAGAAATGATAAAGAGAGAAAGAAAGTGAAGTCGCTCAGTCGTGTCCGACTCTCTGTGACCCCATGGACTGTGGCCCACCAGGCTCTTCCGTCCATGGGATTTTCCAGGCAAGAATACTGGAGTGTGGTGCCATCGCCTTCTCCAGATCTTCTTGATCCAGGGATTGAACCCGGGTCTCCTGCATTCCAGGCAGACGCTTTACTTTGTGAGCCACCAGGGAACTGTAAGCTGTGGAGACAGAAAACAGACAACACTTGCAGAATACAGAATGCATCCCACGCAGGGCGTTCCTTTCAGCACGGTCAGCCCCTGGCACGCTGTGGCCACTGGTTGCTACATGGCTTCCCAGTGGGGACACACTAGCTTCACGGGCAGCCTACACACACCTGGGCAGGAACTGCCAAGTTCAACCATCTGAAAGGCCTTTTTTTTTGTTGTTGTTGTTGAAAGAATTAGAAACTTTTAATCAGGAAGGGCCAATGTGTGCTCTTATTGCAGGGTTACATTTGACAGTGGTGTGCTGGTTTTGTAGCTGAGGGAATTTGTCTTATTGGTTTTTTTGTTTTTTTTAGATTTTTATTTTTACTTTATTTTACTCTACAATGCTGTTTTGGTTTTGCCACATATTGATGTGAATCCGCGACAGAGATACATGAGTTCCCAACCCTGAACCCCCCTCCCACAGAAAGGCCATTTTTGAATGCCCAAAATACTAGTATATCCAGAACATCATGTGATTCAGCCTGACATAATAAAAAGTCCTCCCTGGTCCTCACTCACCCTGGGGCCTCTCCCGGGATGCGGGAGCTGGCCCCCAGCCTCTCACTTTTCGTCCCTCCTGGGCCCTCTCCTTGGGCTCCAAGCTGGAGCAAGCTCCCTGAGGTTAGACTGGAGCCAGCCTGCCATCCAGGCTGCTGCCGCCTCGGCTCTTCTCTGGAGTTGGGCATCTTCAGCTCCACATTTTCTTACTTCCAGCTTCGAAGATAAGACTAAATATTTGACCGTCCTACATCTTATATATAGACGTGTTTTTTTTCTCCAATGGATATTATGTACCTGGTTAAGACAGTTCCCTTGTAATCGAAATTTGCCAAGAGCTTCCTTGCTATCAAAAAGAATATCGATTTTGCAAACTCATTTTACTACCCGTCTTATGACTGGACAGTTTTCCAGTGCTCATCTGTTGATAGGGAAAATTAGTTTACCTTGAGTGATACACCAAACTCGTGTTCTAGGAATAACCCCCATTTTGTCACAACAGACTGCGTGTTTTCATATATTTCAGGCAACTCCAGAAATGCTGTATGTTTGATTTCAGACCACTGCAATAAAACAAGTANCCCTTTGCCCCTTTTATCAATTTGAGCACTGTTTGGTCTACATTTTAGTTATAATACTATGACTACAGAAAGGAAAGATGGCTTTTTGGACACAGGATGGCCATGATAGTCTTCAGACTCTGGAGAAACCCAGTTGAAATGATTTTTTCCCTTTGAAACTGCAAAATTGGTTCTTTTTGCATATGCAATTAAAAGTAGCTATCCTCATGTGGCACTGGTGGTAAAGAACCTACTGGTCAATGCAGGAGGCTCAAGAGATGCAGGTTAGATCCCTGAGTGGAGAAGATCCCCGCAGAAAGAAATGGCAACCGACTCCTGTATTCTCGCCTGGAGAATTCCTTGGCCAGAGGAGCCTGGTGGGCTCCAGTCCATTGGGTCAAAAGAGTCAGACATGACTCAAGTGACTTAGCACAAACTAAATAAGAGTCTTCCAGGTGGAGGTAGTGGTAAAGAATTCACTTGCAATCAAGAGGTGTAAGAGACGTGGGTTCAATTCCTGGGTGACAAAGATCCCTTGGAGGAGGGCATGGCACCCACCCTAGTATTCTTGCCTGGGAAATTCCAGGGACAGAGGAGCCTGGTGGGCTACACTCCATAAAGTCTCAAAGAGTTGTACACAAATGAGCTACCGCGCTACTGAGCTATCACAAACTAAATGAAAATAAGTTTGTGATTAGATTAAGTGAAGTAATACTTCAGCAAAACAAGGACAAAGGATAGATCTCAAAGGCAATTAGAAACTAAAGAAACATTATCTACAAAAAAAAAGTGATGAATGGCAACTGAATTATCTTAAGAAACACTGGATAGCAGAAGGGAGTAGGAAGCATCTTTCTTGTGCTAAGCAAAAATTAGCATCCACTTAATAGTGTGTTCTGAAGAACAGAGCTTCTAAGACCTGAAAGACAATATATCTTTTCATAAACACATTCTCCACACTCCTAGGGAAACAATTTCCAGGGTTATTCACACCTTGACCAGCTCAAGAGTACAGTCTTTACTGAACTGCTCGGATGTTCAGCCGAATCCCTAGAAGAGACTGAGGACCCCCATCACCTTCTATTTTCTCTTTAATGGAAATGTCTAAAACTGGCATCCCATTTCTGTCCCATTATTTTATTTTGGAGTGGATCACTTATTTCTTGAGTTTCACAGGTTTACAGGTGGAGAAGAATGTTGCCCGAGGGTGGATTATATGCAAGTTTTTCACCCTAAATCTTAGGTGGTTTAAATGATACGGTTTAGAACTACTGAGCTGGTAAGACTTAGAAGACTTGGGACTCTGTATCCACGCTGCGATGAACTGGGGGACTTCTGGGAACACCGGAATAGTATGAATGCATTCTGCATGTGGGACAAACAAACTGTTGGAGGCCAAAAGGCAGACAGAGGCAGACACGTGCCCTACGTATGAGCAAGTTCTATTCTGAGAGCACTTCTGTCATTTGTGCACAGGTCCAGCAGAGTCAGCCTTAGGGACCCAACTGACACAATCAGCTCTACAGTACTGTACTGTAATAGGTTTATGATATTTTTCAGACACAAATATGCAAAAAATTAACACAAAAAGTAAAGCAAACATTTGCAATCTTGCAATACAGTACCTTAAAAGGTATGCCAGATACACGAACTGACGTATGTGATTAGACTTGCAAGCACATGTTCTCAACTTTGAAAGCTGAACCTTGAAGGTTCATATGTAGGGGACTTTCTGTGATAGCTCTTCCCAAAGATGTCCACATTTCTGTCCTTCCAGTCCTTAAGTATGTTTTGATGCATTGAAATATTGTAGATAATAAATGTGCAGTGTTTGAAGACACTGAATTTGTTGTATTTATTGCAGCAGAAACTAGAGACTAATGAAGTAGAAATTTAAAAATTAACAGCTGAAATTAAGAACTTAATAAATGAGCTTAACAGCCAATCCTTTATCAAAGAAGGGATTAGTGAACTGGAATACAACTCAGTAGAGAATATCCAGACTGAAGCACAAAGAGGAAGAAAGATGAAGCATAAGAAGAACACTGTTGCCAGAGATTAAAAGGTTAGAAACAGGGTATGACTAATTATATTTTACTTAAAAATGAAAATTAGTAAGATATATCAGAAAATATGAATTACAAATCAACTCAAGAAAAAAACCATTATAGAACTTGAAACAGTAATTTTAAATGTCTATATAAAGATTCCCCACGGTCCAGTCGGTTTTAGAGAAGTAACTTCAACCTATAGTGGCTCAGAGAGTAAAGAATCCACCTGCAATGCAGGAGACCCGGGTTCAGTTCCTGGGTTGGGAAGATCCCCTGGAGAAGGAAATGACAACCCACTCCAGTATTCTTTCCTGGAGATTCCTATGGACAGAAGAGCCTGGAGGATTACAGTCCATGGGGTTACAAAGAGTTGGACATGCCTGAGTGATTAACACTCAGCCATTTTAAATAAAGAAAAATTTATTTTTTTTCAACCTCTTTCATATTATAAAATAAGAAAAACACTTGACCTTTCTTTTTATGAGACTGTAAGAATTGTTACTAAGTTCCCAGATAGTAGGAGAAATCAAATTGCAGGCTAATGCTAAATAAAATGTAAACATATCAAAATTTACAAAATATTAGTAAACTCATTCCAGTAAAAACTCCCCTCATTTTTTGGCCCTTCACTTTATTGCACTTCATAGATACTGTGTTTTGTTTTGTTTTGTTTTTTTACAAATTTATGGGCGGCCGTGTGTTGAACAAGACATCATTTTTCTTTCTATAGCATTTGCTCACTCTGTGACTGGCACGTCACATTTTGACAATTCTAGCAATATTTCAAGTTTATTCCTTATTGTTATATTTGTTAATGTGATCTGTGATCAGTGATCTTTGATACTACTTCTGTGACCTACTGAAAGCTCAGATTATAACATTTTTTAGTAGCAAGGTATTTTCAAATGAAGGTGTGTACTTTGTTTAGACGTAATGCTATTGCACATTGAACAGATGACAATATAGTGTAAAAGTAACTTTTACATACTCTGGGAAACCAAGATAAAGTACTTGTTTTATTGCAGTGGTCTGAAATCAAACATACAGCATTTCTGGAGTTGCCTGAAATATATGAAAACACGCAGTCTGTTGTGACAAAATGGGGGTTATTCCTAGAACACGAGTTTGGTGTATCACTCAAGGTAAACTAATTTTCCCTATCAACAGATGAGCACTGGAAAACTGTCCAGTCATAAGACGGGTACAGTAAAATGAGTTTGCAAAATCGATATTCTTTTTGATAGCAAGGAAGCTCTTGGCAAATTTCGATTACAAGGGAACTGTCTTAACCAGGTACATAATATCCATTGGAGAAAAAAAACACGTCTATATATAAGATGTAGGACGGTCAAATATTTAGTCTTATCTTCGAAGCTGGAAGTAAGAAAATGTGGAGCTGAAGATGCCCAACTCCAGAGAAGAGCCGAGGCGGCAGCAGCCTGGATGGCAGGCTGGCTCCAGTCTAACCTCAGGGAGCTTGCTCCAGCTTGGAGCCCAAGGAGAGGGCCCAGGAGGGACGAAAAGTGAGAGGCTGGGGGCCAGCTCCCGCATCCCGGGAGAGGCCCCAGGGTGAGTGAGGACCAGGGAGGACTTTTTATTATGTCAGGCTGAATCACATGATGTTCTGGATATACTAGTATTTTGGGCATTCAAAAATGGCCTTTCTGTGGGAGGGGGGTTCAGGGTTGGGAACTCATGTATCTCTGTCGCAGATTCACATCAATATATGGCAAAACCAAAACAGCATTGTAAAGTAAAATAAACTAAAAATAAAAATCTAAAAAAAACAAAAAAACCAATAAGACAAATTCCCTCAGCTACAAAACCAGCACACCACTGTCAAATGTAACACTGCAATAAGAGCACACATTGGCCCTTCCTGATTAAAAGTTTCTAATTCTTTCAACAACNAAAAACAAAAAAACCAATAAGACAAATTCCCTCAGCTACAAAACCAGCACACCACTGTCAAATGTAACCCTGCAATAAGAGCACACATTGGCCCTTCCTGATTAAAAGTTTCTAATTCTTTCAACAACAACAACAAAAAAAAAGGCCTTTCAGATGGTTGAACTTGGCAGTTCCTGCCCAGGTGTGTGTAGGCTGCCCGTGAAGCTAGTGTGTCCCCACTGGGAAGCCATGTAGCAACCAGTGGCCACAGCGTGCCAGGGGCTGACCGTGCTGAAAGGAACGCCCTGCGTGGGATGTATTCTGTATCCTGCAAGTGTTGTCTGTTTTCTGTCTCCACAGCTTACACTTCCCTGGTGGCTCACAAAGTAAAGCGTCTGCCTGGAATGCAGGAGACCCGGGTTCAATCCCTGGATCAAGAATATCTGGAGAAGGCGATGGCACCACACTCCAGTNCATTCTGTATTCTGCAAGTGTTGTCTGTTTTCTGTCTCCACAGCTTACAGTTCCCTGGTGGCTCACAAAGTAAAGCGTCTGCCTGGAATGCAGGAGACCCGGGTTCAATCCCTGGATCAAGAAGATCTGGAGAAGGCGATGGCACCACACTCCAGTATTCTTGCCTGGAAAATCCCATGGACGGAAGAGCCTGGTGGGCCACAGTCCATGGGGTCACAGAGAGTCGGACACGACTGAGCGACTTCACTTTCTTTCTCTCTTTATCATTTCTAATATGGGATATATTGTACAAGGCTTGCATGAAGTGTCATTTCCCCTCTACAGCCAGAAAATCCATAATTAATTGTTGACGTGTCTTAAAATCCATGATGTCTAAGACTTAATTTTAAGTTCAACATCATGGTTTTGAAAATGATGCCAGACCAAACAAAAAAAAGAGAGAGAGAGAGAGAGATCTGCTAATATCTGTTGAATTTGATTATTGTACAGTTGGTCCCCAAATTCCCACAAACATATTCTCCAGGGCCCTTAGGGGAAGCTCTGCAGAAGGAGACCCATCCCATGCTCCACATCCGCCCCCGCAGCTCCGGAGCACCAGCCATCCAGCACCTGAGGGATCCAGGGAATTATTCACAGACGAGCAGAATCCGAAATCTCCAATATTCCAGCATTTCAGAAACTAAATACAAGATAATGCCTTCTTTCTATGAAGCCCATGGAGATTGCTCTGAAATAAATGAGGCTTTATGTCTTCATTATACATGAAAGCTATTTAATTACACATACCTGGAACATCTATCAGTCATTTACCTGAGCACAGCGAGGCTCACCTCCCTCGTGTGGGGAGGCAGGAGCAGGGTCTGTCTGGACGAGCCTCACTCACACTGGCTGTGGCGGCACTCATGGGAGTGGTCTGCGGGCAGACTGAGCTGACCGGGTCAGCCTGCTCCGCGGGGCCATCTGGAACCCCTCTCCTAGGATGGCCACGCGCTGCAGTCTGCTGAAGGCAGTCGCGTGCTGTTGTTCTGCTCAGCATTCTGCCAGGTGTTTTATCCTTACATGAAGCACCATTAACAACTGCCTTAAAGTGAGCCAGGTGGGCTGGTAGCCTTCCACCCACATTTCTGGCTTCTGCTGTGTTCCTATCTAGTGCCTGAGCTGGGACAGGGATTAAAAATGAAAACCTTCCTCCTGGGACTTCATAAGCAAGAGGAGCATGAAATGTTTGTGAAATGGGGCTGGAGGCTGGGGGCAGGCTAGTAGTGCCACGAAGCATGAAGATGGTGGTCTGAACAATCCGGCTATGGTTCTATTTTTCACCATATGGTATGAGTCCATATATGTTTTGGGGGGATACATTTATTTTGCAATAACTTTCACCACAGAGGCATTCAAAAATAAAGTACCCATAGCATAGAAATGAAGAAATGAGCTTCTGCTTCTTCAGGAATTCACATGATGTGAACGCATCTTGAGTAAGATGTTCACTATTGTTCACCACGTGAGAACCGGAAGACACAGGTGTGGGAGGGAGTGTCTGCATCTTCTTCAGAGGCTCCTCATCACCTCAAGATGCGTGCCCTCAGAGA
Organism: Raphicerus campestris; assembly: GCA_006410735.1. Lineage (NCBI taxonomy): Eukaryota > Metazoa > Chordata > Mammalia > Artiodactyla > Bovidae > Raphicerus > Raphicerus campestris. The sequence continues at coordinate 10,326 of SJYW01017218.1, forward strand.
GATCCTGGGCGGCTGCAAAAGCAGAGTTCCAGTTCACTCCGGGAGACACTGCTGTTCAATCTGATCAGTTGATTTCTTTCCTAATTTAATGTTGTTCACTTTCTATCCCTAGAACTGAAGAGCCTCTTGATGGAAGCGAAAGAGGAGAATAAAAAATTTGGCTTAAAGCTCAACATTCAAAAAAACTAAGATCATGGCATCTGATCCCACCAGTTCACTTCAGTTCAGTTCAGTCGCTCAGTCGTGTCCGACTCTTTGCGAACCCATGAATCGCAGCATGCCAGGCCCCACCACTTCATGGCAAATAGATGGAGAAACAATGGAAATAGTGACAGATTTTATTTCCTTGGGCTCCAAAATCACTGCAGATGATGACTACAGCCATGAGATTAAAAGACTCTTGCTCCTTGGAAGAAAAACTATGACCAACCTAGACAGCATATTAAAAAGTAGAGACCTTACTTTGCCAACAAAGGTCCATCTAGTCAAAGCTATGGTTCTTCCAGCAGTCATGTATGGATGTGAGAGTTGGACTATAGAGGAAGCTGAGCACTAAAGAACTGATGCCTTTGAACCGTGGTGTTGGAGAAGACTCTTGAGAGTCCCTTGGACTGCAAGAACATCCAACTAGTCCATCCTAAAGGAAATCAGTCCTGAATATTCATTGGAAGAACTGATGCTGAAGTTGAAACTCCAATACTTTGGCCACCTGATAGGAAGAAGTGAATCATTTGAAAAGACCCTGATGCTGGGAAAGATTGAAGACAGGAGGAGAAGGGGACAACAGAGGATAATATGGTTGCATGGCAACACCAACTCAATGGACATGAGTTTGAGTAAGCTCCAGGAGTTGGTGATAGACAGGGAGGCCTGGTGTGCTGCAGTCAGGGGGTTGTAAAGAGTCAGACAAGGCTGAGTGATTGAAATGAATTGAAGATTTAATTCTAACATTCTGCAATTACATTTTGAAATCTATCACATGAGGAGAAGGTCTGGTTGGTGAAACTCTCGTTTCCTCAATGTTTTACTATGAAGTTGCAAACATATAGAAAAGTTGTAAGAATTTTACAGAGAACATCCATATACCCACCACATTTGTTGTTTCATTAACAGTTTACTTGTCTTTCACATGTCTATCCATCTTTCTATTCATTTATCAATCCATTGTATCTTTCAGATTCATTTTAATGAGTTGTAGACATTAGCACATTTCATTCTTAAATTTTTCTGCATTCAGAGTACTAACTCAGTTTTATCAATGTTAATGATTCTTTTCAGTTAGAATTTGTGAGCTGTTAAGTGCACAATTTTTAGGGTAATATTCAACAAAATTTTGTAAATACATTGGCTAAACAGAAAAGATACAGAATATATTCATTTCCCCCTTTCCACCCTACCTCCATCCCAAGAGGCAATTGTTGCTTTTATTCACTCCACCACAGATTAGTTCCATCTATTCTGGAGCCTCGTATAAATGGAATCGTATGGTATATAGATCTTCAGGGGAAAGATTTCTTTCACTCAGCATAATGATTTGGGATGCATCCATGTGATTGTGTATCACTAATATTTTATTTTTCCATTGCTCAGTATACAACAGCTTACGTTGTGAGCATACCACGGTTTGTGTATCAGTTTCACTGTTGAAGGATCCATGGGTTGTTCCCAGTTTGTGGCTATTATGAACAAAAGTGCTAGGACTAATCTTGAGTAAGTCTTTTTATAGACATCTGATTTCACTTCATAGGCATATGTTTGTTTTGGAAGAAACTGCCCAATATTTTCCAGAGTGGTGGTGGCGTTCTAAAACGTCACCAAAAATACAGGCGCGTTCTGACAGCCCTGCCCCCCCCCAGCATTCGGTGCTGCCGGTGGGTTTCGCTTCAGCTGTTTTGCTAATTGTGGATCAATGACACACCTAATTTTGGTTTATGCTCACATTTCCTGATGGCTAATGATGTTTAACACTTTTTCATGTCTTTGCTGACCATTCATGTACCTTCCTTAAAATCTTTGGCTCATTTTTAGTCTTTTCCTCGTTGAGTTCTAGGATTTATTTAGTCTCAATAAAAATACTTTCTTCCAATCTGTGGCTTACTCATTCATTTTCTCAAGACTGTCTTTTCATGAAAAGATGTGAGTTGATGAAGTCAAATGAATTATTCTTTATTCTTTTATGTTTATTGTCTCCTGTAGATTATAAAAGAGACCTTTAGCATCTTCAAGTCAAAGTTTCTCTTTTGTCTTCTCCTCTAGAACAGTTACAGTTCTTTTTAAAAAAAAATATGTTGTGAGGGTCCAAACTTGAGGTTTCCTTTTTCCTTGACAAGATCCTGCTCTAGCACGATTTGTTGAAATGACTTTCCTTTCCACATTGTATTGCCTGGATGCTATTCTTCAAAATTTTATGCACTACATTTGGGGATTTTCTGTTAGAGTTCAGCACTCAGCCTTTCTTTCATTATCCCAATGCCACGTGTCTTTAATTACTACAGTTTTATAGTAGGCTTTGAAGTCAGGTTTGTAAATTTACTACGTACTCTACTTTAAAAAAATTATTTCTTTTGGTATTCTAGATACTGCACATTTCTTTATAAAGTATTAAACCAAGTTGGCATGCTATAAAAATGCCTTGTAGAATTGTCTCAGGGATTGCACAGGGTCTAAAAATCAGTTTGGGGAGAAGTGATATCAAACACATGGACTGGGTCCTCCCTCCATGGAAAAAGTACATTCTCCTATTTATTACAGATGCAGGGTTTTTCAGGTTTTCTGTTTTATCTTGAGTCAATTCTGATACATTTTGTTTCAATAAATTCACCTAATTTATCAAATATATTAGCAAAAGTGTCTTCACATTAATCCCTTATTTCCACTAAGAATCCTCAGGATCTACAGTTATGTCTCCTCTGTTATTCACATTATCCCTAATTTATATTCTCTTTTTCTTTTTTCAGAAATCATTTAGAAGCTTATCACTTTTTAATCCAAAAACGAGTGGATTCATTCACTTGCCATGTTTCTTTTCTCTGTATTACTGATTTCAGTTCTTTTCTTCATTTTTTCCCCTTGCTACTTTGAATTAATTTTCTATTGTTAGCTACTAAAGCTAGACCTTTATATTATTGAATTTGCACTATTATTTCCTAATATTAGCTTTTAATGCTATAAGCACTTTCCCTTAAAGTGCTGCCGTAATACATCCTAGAGAGTTTTATTCTGCAATATTTCATTAACATTCTGGTGAAAATGATTTCCTATTTTCTTTGTTTCTCTTGTTTATTTCTTTTTTGACCTGTGATTATTTAGGGATGTAGTATTTAATTTCTATATACATATATATATATGGGTTTTTCCAGATATTCTATTGTTGTTGATTTCTAACTTAATTCCATTTTAGTTAAGAGAACATATTCCATAGCATTAAAAAGCTGACCTTCAGTGACACCTGTTTGATGATCCAGTAAATGGTCTGTCTTGGTGACCATGTCATGTGCACTTGAAACGAAGCCTTGAAGTCACCATGCGTAACGTTCTATAGCATCCGTTTGGTGAAGCTGACTGGTAGTAGTTCAGACCTTCCATGTCAGTCTTGGTGGCTGGTTTACCTGCCCTGTTAATTGCTAAAAGAGAGGTATTACATCATCAAGTATGAAGGTCTACTTTCCCTTTAAATCTGTGAGTTTTTTAATTTGTAGGTTTAAGCTCTTCTTAGGCATATTCACTTCTATGATTGCTATGTCTTCCTGAAGAGTTTGTGGTTTTATTATTATGAAATCCTCTTTATCTCTGCTAATCCTCTTCATCTTGAAGTTTACTTTATTTGACAGTAAGAGCCATTCTTATCCTTTTATGCTGTTTGCAAGACATATATGTTCCTGTCCGTTTATATCCATTTGCCCATCTACATTATTGTATTTCAAGAACACTTCTTATGGAAAGTGTTCTTACACTCTTCTTATACAGTGAGCGCTTACATTTTTATTTATTCTGAAAAATCCCCGAACTTTGTTGGATTTTTTAGTCAATTTACATGACTGCGGTTATGAGGAGTTTGATTTTGTCCATCACTTTGCTGTTTACGCCACCTGATTTCCCCCTCTGTTTTGCCTTTCATGTCTTATTTTGAGTTAAAAGTATATAGATATAGGTGTGACAGCAGCCACGAAGTTAAAACACACTTGCTCCTTGGAAGAAACGCTATGACAAACCTAGACAGTGCATTAAAAAGCAGAGACATCACTTTGCTGACAAAGGTCCCTGTAGTCAAGGCTATGATTTTTCCAGTGGTCATGTATGGATGTGAGAGTTGGACCATAAAGAAGACTGAATACTGAAGAAGTGATACTTTTGAACTGTGGTGTTGGAGAAGACTCTTGAGAGTTCCTTGGACAGCAAGATCCAACCAGTCCATCCTAAAGGAAATAAGTCCTGAATATTCATTGGAAGGACTGATGCTGAAGCTGAAGCTCCAATACTTTGGCCCNGGAAGTGAAAGAGGAGAATAAAAAATTTGGCTTAAAGCTCAACATTCAAAAAAACTAAGATCATGGCATCTGATCCCACCAGTTCACTTCAGTTCAGTTCAGTCGCTCAGTCGTGTCCGACTCTTTGCGACCCCATGAATCGCAGCATGCCAGGCCCCACCACTTCATGGCAAATAGATGGAGAAACAATGGAAATAGTGACAGATTTTATTTCCTTGGGCTCCAAAATCACTGCAGATGATGACTACAGCCATGAGATTAAAAGACTCTTGCTCCTTGGAAGAAAAACTATGACCAACCTAGACAGCATATTAAAAAGTAGAGACCTTACTTTGCCAACAAAGGTCCATCTAGTCAAAGCTATGGTTCTTCCAGCAGTCATGTATGGATGTGAGAGTTGGACTATAGAGGAAGCTGAGCACTAAAGAACTGATGCCTTTGAACCGTGGTGTTGGAGAAGACTCTTGAGAGTCCCTTGGACTGCAAGAACATCCAACTAGTCCATCCTAAAGGAAATCAGTCCTGAATATTCATTGGAAGAACTGATGCTGAAGTTGAAACTCCAATACTTTGGCCACCTGATAGGAAGAAGTGAATCATTTGAAAAGACCCTGATGCTGGGAAAGATTGAAGACAGGAGGAGAAGGGGACAACAGAGGATAATATGGTTGCATGGCAACACCAACTCAATGGACATGAGTTTGAGTAAGCTCCAGGAGTTGGTGATAGACAGGGAGGCCTGGTGTGCTGCAGTCAGGGGGTTGTAAAGAGTCAGACAAGGCTGAGTGATTGAACTGAATTGAAGATTTAATTCTAACATTCTGCAATTACATTTTGAAATCTATCACATGAGGAGAAGGTCTGGTTGGTGAAACTCTCGTTTCCTCAATGTTTTACTATGAAGTTGCAAACATATAGAAAAGTTGTAAGAATTTTACAGAGAACATCCATATACCCACCACATTTGTTGTTTCATTAACAGTTTACTTGTCTTTCACATGTCTATCCATCTTTCTATTCATTTATCAATCCATTGTATCTTTCAGATTCATTTTAATGAGTTGTAGACATTAGCACATTTCATTCTTAAATTTTTCTGCATTCAGAGTACTAACTCAGTTTTATCAATGTTAATGATTCTTTTCAGTTAGAATTTGTGAGCTGTTAAGTGCACAATTTTTAGGGTAATATTCAACAAAATTTTGTAAATACATTGGCTAAACAGAAAAGATACAGAATATATTCATTTCCCCCTTTCCACCCTACCTCCATCCCAAGAGGCAATTGTTGCTTTTATTCACTCCACCACAGATTAGTTCCATCTATTCTGGAGCCTCGTATAAATGGAATCGTATGGTATATAGATCTTCAGGGGAAAGATTTCTTTCACTCAGCATAATGATTTGGGATGCATCCATGTGATTGTGTATCACTAATATTTTATTTTTCCATTGCTCAGTATACAACAGCTTACGTTGTGAGCATACCACGGTTTGTGTATCAGTTTCACTGTTGAAGGATCCATGGGTTGTTCCCAGTTTGTGGCTATTATG
>SJYW01017222.1:7542-112616 GCA_006410735.1 Raphicerus campestris
TCTAGTCAAGGCTATGGTTTTTCCTGTGGTCATGTATGGATGTGAGAGTTGGACTGTGAAGAAGGCTGAGCACCGAAGAATTGATGCTTTTGAACTGTGGTGTTGGAGAAGACTCTTGAGAGTCCCTTGGACTGCAAGGAGATCCAACCAGTCCATTCTGAAGGAGATCAGCCCTGGGATTTCTTTGGAAGGAATGATGCTAAAGCTGAAACTCCAGTACTTTGGCCACCTCATGCAAAGAGTTGACTCATTGGAAAGGACTTATGCTGGGAAGGATTGGGAGCAGGAGGAGAAGGGGATGACAGAAGATGAGATGGCTGGATGGCATCACAGGCTCAATGGACGTGAGTCTGAGTGAACTCCGGGAGATGGTGATGGACAGGGAGGCCTGGCGTGCTACAATTCATGGGGTCGCAAAGAGTCGGACACGACTGAGCGACTGAACTGAACTGAATGGGTTCCCAGCTGCATAAGGTCATTTGCACATTGTGCATCAAGGTCACATGTGCCAGAGTTGGAGAAGTCCCATTGGAACTGTCTGTGTGGTTATTTTGTATCTTATCTATGAGCTCTCCTGAGCCACACTGGGGCATGACTGGGGTTGAGTTTAGAAATCAACTCAAATCTTTCCGCTAAGCCACGCTTCCTTGCTCATCTCTAACTTCCTACCTTACAAAAACCTATGGAAATTTTATGACTTATTTTTCAGTTATACAGTATTTTTAGATCAAATTGGTTTATCCAGGATCATTTATTTTTTAATTATTTCCCCATGACAACATGAGCACTACTCATGTCCATGTCAATTTAAACAAATACAATTGTATTTAGACTTTATACTTTATTAGATCTTAGGTAAGATGCATGCCTGCCATAGCCCCCTTAGGAAATTCTTGAGTTACTTAAACAGGGCTGCCCATGAAGACAGTGTTGCCTTAAGAAGGTGCAGAAGGATTCCTAATAGATTTGGATATGCTCTTAGCCAACAACTGTGAAAAAACTGTGCTTATAAAGTCCACTGTTGGAGATAATTTTAAAATATTCTCTGAAAGAAAAATACCAAGGAGGTAAATATGAGAATACTGCAGCAACAATTACAGTTTAATCTACTTTTAGAAGGATAGGAGCATATCCATAGAACTCACCTAGAAAGCATCACAAAATATAAGTGGAAAAATACAGAGTGCTGTTGTGATGTGCTGCGATTCATGAGGACGCAAAGTCAGACACAACTGAGCGACTGAACTGAACTGAACTGTAATATTGCAACTTTTGAATTAATAAAAAAAAACCTATATCATTGGTTGTTACTGCATATACCACAGCCCAGTTTACTGAAAGTTTAAAAAAAAATTGAAAAGTGAATTATCTTTGGAGTGGAGTCCGAAGATAATTATCTTTGGAGTGGGATCCAGTGAAACATTTACCTTGCGATCTACCATGTGTTATTCTTGTTTAATCATTCAGTTGTGTCTGACTCCTTGCACCCTGTGGACTGTAGCCTGGAAGGCCCCTCTGTCCATGGGATTCTCCAGGCAAGAATACTGGAGTGGGCTGCCATTCCCTCCTCCAGGGGAGCTTCCCAACTAGGGATTGAACCCACGTCTCTTGTATCTCCTGCATTTGCAGGTGGGTTCTCTAATACAGTATTGTTTTATTAAGTATCATTTGGGTAATTAATATTAGAAAATTCAGAATAGTTTATGGAGTAAGAAAGTGGAAAAAGATGATGTGAATGAGAATATGTATTCAATATATGAACATAAGTATTTTTAAAGACTATACAAAAAATATCTCAATGCCCCTAATAACCATCATGGTGTGATCAATCAACTAGAATCATACATCCTGAAATGTGAAGTCAAGTGGGCCTTAGGAGGCATCACTATGAACAAAACTAGTGGAGGTAATGAATTTCCAGCAGAGCTATTTCAAATCCTAAAAGATGATGCTGTTAAAGCACTGCACTCAATATGCCAGCAAATTTGTAAAACTCAGCAGTGGCCATAGGACTGGAAAAGGTCAGTTTTTTATTCCAATCCAAAAGAAAGGCAATGCCAAAGAATGTTCAAATTATCGCACAGTTGCACTATCTCACATGCTAGCAAACTAATGCTCAAAATTCGCCAAGCTAGGCTTCAACAGTATGTGAACTATGAATATACAGATGTTCAAGCTGGATTTAGAAAAGGCAGAGGAGCCAGAGATCAAATTGCCAACATCCATTCAATCATAGAAGAAGCAAGAGAATTCCAGAAAAACATCTACTTCTGCTTTATTGACTATGCCAAAGGCTTTGACTGTGTGGATCATAACACACTGTGGAAAATTCTTAAGAGATGGAAATAGCAGATGACCTTACCTGCCTTCTGAGAAATTTGTATGAAGTTCAAGGAGCCACAGTTAGAACAAGACATGGAACAACAGAGGTTCCAAACTGGGAAAGCAGTATAGCAAGGCTATATATTGTCACCCTGCTTATTTAACTTATATGCAGAGTACATCATGTGAAATGCTGGGCTGGATGAAGCACAAGCTGGAATCGAGAGTGCTGGGAAAATATCAATAACCTCAGATATGCAGATGGCACCACCCTTATGGCAGAAAGCAAAGTGAAACTGAAGAGCCTCTTGATAGAAGTGAAAGAGGAAGGTAAAAAAAAGCTTGCTTAAAACTTATCATTCAAAAAACTATAATCATTGCATCCAGTCCCATTACTTCCTGGCAAATATATGGGGAAACATTGGAAACAGTGAGAGACTTTATTTTGGGGGGCTCCAAAATCACTGCAGATGGTGATAGCAGCCATGAAATTAAAAGACGCTTGCTCCTTGGGAGAAAAGCTGTCACCAACCTAGACAGCGTAAGCAGAAACATTACTTTGCGGACAAAGGTCTGCCTAGTTGAAGCTAGGACTTTTCCTGTAGTTATGTATGGATGTGAGAGTTGGACCATAAAGAAAGTTGAGGGCCGAAGAACTGGTGTTTTTGAACTGTGGTGTTGGAGAAGACTCTTGAGAGTCCCATGGACCACAAGGAGATCAAACCACTCAATCTTAAAGGAAATCAGTCCTGAATATTCATTGGAAGGACTGATGCTGAAGTTTAAACTCCAATACTTTGGCCATTTGATGTGAAGAGTCTACTCATTGGAAAAGACCCTGATGCTGGGAAAGATCGAAGGCAGAAGGAGAAGGGGACAACAGAGGATGAGATAATTGTATGGCATCACAGATTCAATGGACATGAGTTTGAGTAAGGCCTGGGAGTTGGTGAGGGACGGAGGCCTGGCATGCTGCAGTCCATGGGGCCACAAAGAGTCAGACGTGACTGAGTGACTGAACTGAATTGACTTTTAAAGGCACTGAAACTCTTCTATTGCTTAACCTGAATGGTAATTTTGCAGCTATCCTTTGACAGTTATTCTTAAGGATGGAAATATTTTTTAATACTTTCTTTTATGTTAGCATGACACATTTCACAAAATAAGTTTTTTACTGAATACATAATTTCATCAAGCAATGTACTTCATCTGCATTTTATAAAATGATTCTATCTTTAAGTTTTCTGTTCTGAAAATATTAGTATACTCTGATTCTGTTTTCTTAATTCATTACAAATTCTACATTGTAACTCCTAGAGATATACTTTCTGTCATCAAAATATTGCTTTTTGTCATTTAAAAGGGGTTCAGTGAATATAATTTTATACATCGATAAAGATATGATAAACTTAAAATCTGTACATATATATAATTTTCCTCTTATATGTCATCTTTCTCTATGAGCCTTATTTTTAAGAAATTAAATTTCTTTTAGGTACATATTCACTAAAATTTAAATTCCATTACTAGTTTGATGCTGTTTTTAGTTTACTTGTGGCTTCCACCACATTTGGAATTTTTAGATTTTATCCTGAACATGTTATTGCTTCCTCATGCAAGTTACATGGAAACATCATCACATACCCCACACCTCTAATTTCTTTCATCATCTACTGTTCTTGTCCTCAGGTCAAGTTTTTTCTGCATATCCTGGTTTCAGTTATAACATCCAATCTTTATTTTTTAAACTGGTATTAAAGAACCTTTTGAGATGACTTGGGTAAAATGTTTTATTAAATTGCAAAGGAAGATAAGAGGAAATATTTCATGTATTTGAAATGTCCTAAAAATATGGGTTGACTTCATTATGACAAAAGGACAGATCTTCTGCCATTTAAAAAAAATTATTGGAGTATCATTGCTTTACACTGCTGTGTTCATTTCTACTGTACAGCAAAGTGAATCTGTTATGCGTGTACATATATCCCCTCCAGTGTGGATTTCCTTCCCGTTTAAGTCATCACAGAGCACTGAGTTCCCTGAGCTGTGCAGTATGTTCTCATTAGTTATCCATCTTACACATCGTATCAATAGTGTATATATGCCAATCCCAGTTTACTACCTTTATATAGATGACATAGGTTCTCCCTCTAGTACCTTTCTGACCATAAAGGAAAACTACATTGCCAAGCTTCTTTTACAATTTGGTTTCAAGTCACATGACTGAAATATTGCCAACTGACTGCAGCCCTAATAAAAAGATACACTGCTCTCTTGCCCTGCCATGTAAAGGAAGAAGCTACTTGTTTCAGCAGTTATGATTGCGTATACCATGCAAGAAACTCAGATCTTATAGCACCACCTGGAGGAGAGACGTGGGCAAGGACTGATTTTCTTATATCACAGAGTGAAGGGAATAAAAACATATATCTTAATAAATAAAATCATTTCTGAAATAATTAAGCCATTCATATTCAAGGTATGATTTTCTACTTCCATAAAACCTACTTTCTTCTGTTCTGTATGGAAGTAAGTATCTTTAAAGATGCTGCAACTAGGAAAAAATCCTTACAATGTGAAGACTAACAAGGAAACAAATTCTAGAGGTTAAAACTTGGATGAGTCTCAAGTATTTGGTAAGACTCTTACCTGCAGTAACTACGAAGATTGTGAGAACAAAAGAGCCCATGAAATAATTGTTTGATTGATAGTGTAAACTAAAGAAAAAAGTGTCCAGGTATTAGAGGATTTTTAAATGAAAAACTGAATGCTTTTACATTCCAAACTGTGAAGGACTGAATTTCAAAAAACTCTAACAACAGAGGCCTTGTAGAACTTTTTTAGATAAATAATGTGACTTGAGGTAAAGATCTGATTTAGGGTGAGACTTTATGCTTAGTGTTTTTTAATTGCTTCAAGGGGGCTTCCATTGAGGGAAAGAGACATGAAAGAGAGAAAAAAAGTAGCTCTTAGAGTTATACAATGAAAAACTTTTGGACGGGACAGTATTTGTAAGCACAGAATGACTGTCTCTGAATGGGCTGTATATACATATACATATGTATACCTACATGTATGTGCATCCATATCTATACCCACATAGCAGTGAGACCCTTCTTCCCTTTAAAGAAGTCTTTACATTGCTTTACATTTACTATGGAATGCGTGGGTGGAAGAACAAGAATAAGATCACAATGCCAAGGTGGTTTTTTCAATCTCAATCTCTCATAAAAGGACAAGCAAGTAAGCAACTATAGTGACATTGCTTCATACTTACTATGGAACGAGTGGACGGAAGAATGAAAACAAGGTCACAGTGTCAAGGTATTGTTTTCAGTCTCAGTCAATCTATCATAAAAGGACAAAGCAAATAAGCAACTACAGTGGCGAGGCTGAAAATCCCCAGATAACATCTCCAAAAAGTATCCCATAAACATAAAAATCCAAGAAGCTGGGCCACTCTAACAACCAGGAAGACAGTGAATCCACAGATCCAAGAAATATGAAATCCCTACCAGAAGAGAAGCCGTGGTCCTTAGTATTAATAGAAATTTGGTGGGATGACTTGAGGATGAGAGCTGACTCTGGGAAGAGTTCAACAAAGCTATGGGATTGGAGGACGTCTAATAGTGCTGGTGTGGCCTAAGAGGAAATAACTCATGAGAGTANCAAAAAGTATCCCATAAACATAAAAATCCAAGAAGCTGGGCCACTCTAACAACCAGGAAGACAGTGAAACCACAGATCCAAGAAACATGAAATCCCTACCAGAAGAGAAGCCGTGGTCCTTAGTACTAATAGAAATTTGGTGGGATGACTTGAGGATGAGAGCTGACTTTGGGAAGAGTTCAACAAAGGCTGTGGGATTGGAGGAGGTCTAATAGTGCTGGTGTGGCCTAAGAGGAAATAACTCATGAGAGAAATCAGCCCAAGCTGTTCTTCTTAGGAGAAGAAGCCACTGGGAGGAGACTCAAGAATGTGAAGGAAAGGAAAATGAGGAGCAAAAGTAAGAGAAGTCTGAGATACAGGACAGGAAATGCGTAGAAAGAAAGATCTTGGAAAATAGAGGCACATTAAAAAAATTTTTATAACAAAATAGAGAATCATAGAATCATGAAACTAGGAAGGGTTTCCTTGTCCACTCCCCAGTCCACTATTAGAAGATTCCTTGTAAATTGTGCACAAAAGCCACTGTGTTCAAAAGTGTCCATTTCAGTACAGTTGCTCAGTCATGTCCTACTCTTTGCGACCCCATGAACTACAGCACATCAGATTTCCGTGTCCTTCACCAACTCCCGGAGCTTACTCAAACTCATGTTCATCGAGTCGGTCATGCCATTCAAGCATCCCATCCTCTCTTGTCCCCTTCTTCTCTAGCCTTCAAACATTCCCTGCATCAAGGTATTTTCCAAGGAGTCAGTTCTTTGCATCAGGTGGCCAAAGTACCAGAGCTTCAGCTTCAGCATCAGTCCTTCCAGTGAATATTCAGGACTGATTCACTTTAGAACAGACCAGTCGGATCACCTTGCAGTCCAAGGGATTCTCAAGAGTCTTTTTCAACACCACAGCTCAAAAGCATCAATTCTTCAGTGCTCAGCTTTCTTTATAGTCCAACTGTTACATCCATATATGACTACTGGAAAAGTCATAGCTTTAACTAGATGGACCTTTGTTGGTAATGCAGTGTTTCTGGTTTTTAGTATACTGTCTATGTTAGTCATAGCTTTTCTTCCAAGGACCAAGTGTCTTTTAATTTCATGGCTGCAGTCAACATTTGCAGTGATTTTGGACCCCCAAAAATAAAGTCTTTCACTGTTTCCACTGTTTACCCATATATTTGCTATGAAGTAATGGGGCTAGATGCCATGATCTTAGTTTTCTGAATGTTGAGTTTTAAATCAGCTTTTTCACTCTCCTCTTTCACTTTCATCAAGAAGCTCTTTAGTACTTCTCTTTCTGCCATGAGGGTGGTGTCATCTGCATATCTGAGATTATTGATATTTCTCCTGGAGGTTTTGATTCCCATTTGTGTTTCCTCCAGTCCAAAATTTGACATGATGTGCTCTGCATATAAGTCAAATAAGCAGGATGACAATATACAGCCTTGACGTACTCTTTTCCTGATTTGGAACCAATCTATTGTTCCATGTCCAGCTCTAACTGTTGCTTCCTGACTTTCATACAGATTTCTCAGGAAGCAGGTAAGTTTGTCTGCTATTTCCGTGTCTTGAAGAATTATCTGCAGTTTGTTGTGATCCACAGTCAAAGGCTTTGGTATAGTCACTAAAGCAGAAGTAGATGTTTTTTTTGGAATTATCTTGCATTTTGAATGATTGAATGGATGTTGGCAATTTGATGTCTGGCTCTTCTGCCTTTTCTAAACCCAGCTTGAACCTTTGGAAGATCACAGTTTACGTACTATTGAAGCCTGGCTTGTAGAATTTTGAGTATTACTTTACTAGCATGTGAGATGAGTTCAATTATGCAGTAGTTTGAGCATTCTTTGGCATTGCCTTTCTTTGGGATTGGAATGAAAACTGACCTTTGCCAGTCCCATGGCTACTACTGTTTTCCAAATTTGCTGGCATATTGAGTGCAGCANCCCTGGATTCTTGCCTGGAAAATTACATGAACAAAGGAGGCTGGTGGGCTACAGTCAATGTGTGGCAATGAGTCAGACATGGCTTAGCAACAGAACATGCACACAGTCTGAGAAAGGAAAGTTTTTACTTTGTTAGGATTGCATAGCTTGGAGAGACATTGAATGATTCAGATACAAAATGAGACTAATATACTTGAAACTAGGTTAACATTATAGAATTAATCTTACAGAAATATATACATTAAAGAGTCGCAAACGTCTCTATCAAGTATAATTCCTGAGCTCTCTCTTTAAACACATGCGTGTGGGAGGTGTTTCATGTTTTATAAACTGCCTTCCACATTTCCCATTCTGTATTGGTAGACAGCTTGAAACTCCTCATTACCAAACTGACTTTTATTTCCTTTATTAACAATTTTGGCTTTGTAATCTGTATGTCAGGTGATATTTTCCTTTTTTAAAAAAAGTCTGATAGTTTTGTGAAAGCATTTCTAAATTTTTATAATTATGGCATGATTTTCCTAAATATATAGTTTTCATTGTAAAAGTTCAAATATACCTTTTTAATAAAGAAAGTTGATGTTGGCTGTAGCTGTTAGCATGTGTTGTTTCCATGGCTGCTGTTGTCTTTGTGTTGTCCTCATGTTGGCTTTTCTGGGGCTCCCTTCCACGCCCTTTGTTTGCTCTCAACGCTGTTTAATCTCTCTTCACTTGCAATACTTTCAGTTTAGTTTCCTTTCACCATCACCAATCAATATTTTTATTTTCTTTCTAAATTCTTTCTATGGAATTCTAGTTATTTCTCTTTATCATTTTCCTTTTTTTTCTGTTTTCCTTCTTGTCTAATCATTCACACCTGAGTGTCTTTAATTCTGATTATACTCTTCTTTCACATCTTTGCTTGAATTTTGATATTTTAGCTTATTTGGAGATAATACATTGTTGTTTCTCATGTTTTGTGACCATGTCCTTCTGCTCTTGCTGCTGCTGCTAAGTTGCTTCAGTTGTGTCCGACACTGTACAACCCCATAGACGGCAGCCCACCAGGCTCCCTCGTCCCTGGAATTCTCCAGGCAAGAACACTGGAGTGGATTGCCGTTTCCTTCTCCAATGCATGAAAGTGAAAAGTGAAAGTAAAAAGTGAAAGTGAAGTCACTGAGTAGTGTCCAACTCTCAGCGACCCCATGGACTGCAGCCCACCAGGCTTCTCCATCCATGGGATTTTCCAGGCAAGAGTACTGCAGTGGGGCTCCATTGCCTTTTCCACATGTCCTTCTACCATCTTCTTTATTGTTTTTAACCTGGCTGTCCTGGGCCTCAGTTGTGGCAAGTGGGACCTTTTAGGTGTGGAAGGCAGGATCTTTAGCTGTGGCATGAGAACACTCAGTTGCAGCATATGGGATCAAATTCTCTGACCAAAGGTCAAACCAAAGCTACCTATGTTAGGAGCATGGAGTCTTAGCCTTGAACCACCAGGGAAGTACCTTTAATGTCTTCACATTTGTTTGTTGAGATCTCATTCAACTAATTATTCTATTTTTTTTCCTCATTCATCTTTGGGTGAGTCTCAAGTAAATTTATGAACATCCCATAACTGAATACAACAGTGCCTGCATAGGACCTTTTGAAGGAGATTGCCATTATCTTTATTGCCTTCACCATAGTTTGGCCTCAGGTCAAAAAACAGGGAGGGAACACAGCCCTGCCCATCAGCAGAAAATTGGACTAAAGATTTACTGAGCATGGCCCTGTTCATCAGAACAAGACCTAGTTTCCACCTCAGTCTCTCCCATCAGGAAGCTTGCATAAGTTTCTTATCCTTCTCCATCAGAGGGCAGACAGAATGAAAACTACAATAACAGAAAACTAACTAATCTGATCACATGGACCACAGCCTTGTCTAACTCAATGAAAATATGAGCCATGCTGTGTAAGGCCATCCAACACAGATGGATCATGGGGGAGAGTTCTGACAAAATATGGTCCACTGGAGAAGGGAGTGGTAAACCACTTCAATATTCTTTCCTTGAGAACCCCATGAACAGTATGAAAAGGCAAAAAGATAGGACACTGAAAGATGAACTACCCAGGTCAGTAGGTGCCCAATATGCTACTGGAGATCAGTGGAGAAATAACTGCAGAAAGAATGAGGAGATGGAGCCAAAGCAAAAACAACACCCAGTTGTGGATATGACTGGTGATGGAAGTGAAGTCCAATGCTGTAAAGAGCAATATTGCATAGGAACCTGGAATATTAGGTCTATGAGTCAAAGCAAACTGGAAGTGGTCAGACAGAAGATGGCAATAATGAACATTGACATTTTAGGAATCAGTGAACTTAAATGGACTGAAATGGGTGAATTTAATACAGATTACCATTATATCTACTACTGTGGGCAAGAATCCCTTAGAAGAAATGGAGTATCCATAATAGCAAACTAAAGAGTCCAAAATTCAGTACTTGGATGTGATCTTAAAAACAAAAGAATGATCTCTGTTCATTTCCAAGACAAAGCATTCAATATCACAGTAATACAAGTCGATGCTCTGACCAGTAATGATGAAGGAGCTGAAGTTGAACAGTTCTATGAAGACCTACAAGACCTTCTAGAGCTAACACCCCCAAAAGATGTCATTTTCATTGTAGGGTGATGGAATGCAAAAGTAGGAAGTCAAGAGAAATCTGGAAAAACAGGCAAATTTGGCATGGGAGTACAAATTGAAGCAGGTCAAAGGCTAACAGAGTTTTGCCAAGAGAACACACTGGTCAGAACACACACCCTCTTCCAGCAACATAAGGGAAGTCTCTACACATGGACATCACCAGATGGTCAATACTGAAGTCAGATTGATTATATTTGCAACCAAAGATGGAGATGCTCTATACAGTTAGCAACAAACAAACCAACAAACAAACAAACAAACAAACAAACCAGGAGCTGACTGTGACTCAGACCATGAACTCCTTATTACCAAATTCAGACTGAAATTGAAGAAAGTAGGGAAGACCACTAGACCATTTAGGTATGACCTAAATCAAATTCTTTAAGATTATACAGTGGAAGTGACAAACAGATTCAAGGGATTAGATCTGATAGACAGAGTGCCTGGAAAACTATGAATGGAGGTTAATGACATTGTACAGGAGGCAGTGATCGAGACCATTTCCAAGAAAAAGAAATGCAAAAAGGTAAAATGGTTGTTTGAGGAGGCCTTAAAAATAGATGAGAAAAGAAAAGATGTGAAAAGCAAAGAAGAAAAGGAAATATATATCCATTTGAGTGCAGAGTTCCAAAGAATAGCAACGTAAGATAAGAAAGACTTCCTTAGTGAGCAGTGCAAAGAAATAGAGGAGAAAAATAGAATGGGAAAGATTAGAGATATCTTCAAGAAAATTGAGATGTCAAGGAAATATTTCATGTAAAGATGGGCACAATGAAAGACAGAAATGGTATGGGCTTAACAGAAGCAGAAGATATTAAAAGAGGTGGCANAGTTCCAAAGAATAGCAACGTAAGATAAGAAAGACTTCCTTAGTGAGCAGTGCAAAGAAATAGAGGAGAAAAATAGAATGAGAAAGATTAGAGATGTCTTTAAGAAAATTAGAGATGTCAAGGAAATATTTCATGTAAAGATGGGCACAATAAAAGACAGAAATGGTATGGGCTTAACAGAAGCAGAAGATATTAAGAAGAGGTGGTCAGAATACACACAAGAACTATACAAAAAAGTTCTTCATGACCCAGATAATCACAATAGTGTGATCACTCACCTAGAGCCAGACATCCTAGAATGCAAAGTCAAGTGGGCCTCAGGAAGCATCACTATGAACAAAGCTAGTGGAGGTGATGGAATTCCAGTTGAGCTATTTCAAACCCTAAAAGATGATGTTGTGAAAGTGCTGCACTCAATATGCCAGCAAATTTGGAAAACAGTAGTAGCCATGGGACTGGAAAAGGTCAGTTTTCATTCCAATCCCAAAGAAAGGCAATGCCAAAGAATGCTTAAACTACTGCATAATTGAACTCATCTCACATGCTAGTAAAGTAATACTCAAAATTCTACAAGCCAGGCTTCAATAGTACGTAAACTGTGATCTTCCAAAGGTTCAAGCTGGGTTTAGAAAAGGCAGAAGAGCCAGACATCAAATTGCCAACATCCATTCAATCATTCAAAATGCAAGATAATTCCAAAAAAAACATCTACTTCTGCTTTAGTGACTATACCAAAGCCTTTGACTGTGGATCACAACAAACTGCAGATAATTCTTCAAGACATGGAAATAGCAGACAAACTTACCTGCCTCCTGAGAAATCTGTATGAAGGTCAGGAAGCAACAGTTAGAGCTGGACATGGAACAATAGACTGGTTCCAAATCAGGAAAAGAGTACGTCAAGGCTGTATATTGTCATCCTGCTTATTTGACTTATATGCAGAGTGCATCATGTCAAATTTTGGACTGGAGGAAACACAAATGGGGATCAAAATCTCCGGGAGAAATATCAATAATCTCAGATATGCAGATGACACCACCCTCATGGCAGAAAGAGAAGTACTAAAGAGCTTCTTGATGAAAGTGAAAGAGGAGAGTGAAAAAGCTGATTTAAAACTCAACATTCAGAAAACTAAGATCATGGCATCTAGCCCCATTACTTCATAGCAAATATATGGGNTGTATTTCCAGAGAATCTATGTATAACAGATAGGGAAAGCAAAGGACAATGAGCTAGGAAGTTACTTATTTTACATAAATTGAGAAAAAAATCAAAACAAAAGATAAAAATACATAATAGTTTTATTATATTGACACTGACAAATGTGAAACTATTCAATGACTCCATACCAAAAACAAAGAAAAAAAATATATACTCTTGTCTATACCTTCATTTAGTGATTGGCATAAAACACAGAGAAGTTCATAGACTATAAATTGTAATGTGATATATCAACTCATTTTAAAGGTCAGAAATTATTATGAAAATGTATAACTGGTATTCCTTATATGTATGCAAGCATCTTTACCATTCTATCTCATGAAGTATTGTCTTTTTTTCTTAAGTAATATAAGAAAACTATTTTACTTCACATGGCATCACTGTTCAATAACAAAACATTTGGTAGAAAATAACATGAAACAACACGTTTCAAAATAGTGAGCATGTAGTGAAGCAGTTGGGAGATCTTCAGGGATGCTGCATACTTGACCTATCTTTGGTAACCTTTGTTTTCATGACATTGGACCAATGACTGCATGTGACCAAAATCCGTAGCACTTATTTTCATTTTCTTTGTTTTGGTTGTAAACTGCTCTCTCAATTAACAGCATTAACAGAGTTACTGTTCTGAAAGCTTGGAATCCAGGGACAGAGCCAGTGACTGGATGTGAATGACCTCTCTACTCAAACCCAGAGATATGACAACTCCTTTGAAGATATGTGGCATTTGAAAACTTTGATCATGAAGAAGCATCAAAGCTCTATGATCTAGGAAGAGTGTATGTGATACTAAAACAGAGGCCCTTCCATATATGGCAATTTTACTCATGCTTTAATGGAATTTCTGGCATAAGAATATGTTATATCAAAGACATTATTTTTGTCTATAAGTTTAAATTTTGGAGGTAAAAATAGGAGGTCAAATCATTAATTCATCATTCACTAGCATTTTTTTTAATACTTTATTCTATTTTACAGTACTGTATTGGTTTTAAAAAATCAAGTGGCTTCCTAAGCCAAGGGAATACCAAAAAAAGAAGGCTGCTGCTGCTGCTTCTGCTGCTGCTGAGTCACTTCAGTCGTGTCCGACTCTGTGAGACCCCCTAGACGGCAGCCCATCAGGCTCCTCCGTCCCTGGGATTCTCCAGGCAAAAACACTGCAGTGGGTTGCCATTTCCTTCTCCAATGCATGAAAGTGAAAAGTGAAACTGAAGTCACTCAGTTGTGTCCAACTCTTAGCAATCCCATGGACTGCCGCCTACCAGGTTCCTCTGCCCATGAGATTTTCTAAGCAAGAGTACTGGAGTGGTGTGCCATTGCCTTCTCCGAAAAAAGAAGGCTATAGACCCTTTAATCTTTAATTACATTATTTGAGATTTCACTGGTTCTGAGGGAAATTAATCTCTATAGAAAGTCTTGGTTCTCTTTACACCAGTAAAGATTCTATGATATGCTGCACAAATAGGCCTTCAGAACTGTGGTCTTTATTCCCCAAACTCTTGAGGGCTTTTCCAGCAGGCAACCCTGCTTTATTTCCCCTTCTCTAACTGCATCACTCTGTGTCAAGTGACTAATTAATCTCATGGAAGTTATCATTCTAATTTCACAGGTGACTCATTTCTGGACCCTCATTCCATGATAGCCTACTATCATGGACTATTAATAGTCAAGTTGACTATTTCAGCTTCACAGTGTCTATGAGGTCAGCTGGGGATTGTCTGAACTACGTGTCAGCCTAACCTTTCCAGGGTCTTCTCTTCTTTCCTTGTTTTTCTGTCCACTAGTATTCACTCTCAGACAATTCTCTGCCTACTAATATCTATCACAGACAACTGCTTTCCAGAGAATCTTGTTTGGGATGAACTCAATCCATCTATATTAGTACAAGCACACCTAGTCTAACACCTTTGTGTATTTTGCCCTTGCCACCTATTTTGCTTCCTTTGATTCATTTTGGATGAAAAACAGAATAGTAAGAGTCCAGGTGGCTAACACAAATGAGTGCTATGTTCTTCTTATTTATCTATACCCAATCTCCAAAGTTGCAAAGTAATGTGCCAACATGAGAAAGAAAGTAGACCCTGAATTCACACTCCATGGTTACAGTCCTCATAGATACTGTGCATGGTTTATGGGTGTATTAAATGTGGAGAGATGTAGTAAGTACCTTGGACATGGTAAGTGACAATTGGAGTGACCAGTTGTCCCAGTTTGCTTGTGACTTTCCCATTTGTAGCATTGAAAAACTCATGACTAGTATCTTTCTCAGTCACAGGTAACTGAGACAGTTTATTATATATAGTACACGTTAGCCATGACTATTAAGTGTATAAAATCCAGGGCAGTAACTGAAAATTTTGTTGCCTATAGCAACTTCCACTCAAGATTGTTTAAAACATATTTTAAAAGCTCATATGATGGGTCATGCAATAATATTACTAAAAGCTACGAGTCTTCTTGCAACTTTCTGTTTTCTCTTATTAATTCTTTTTTTTCTCTTTTTTTATTTTTACTTTATTTATTTATTTTTTTTACTTTATTCTACGTTAAAATACTGTATTGGTTTTGCCATACATTGACATGAATCAGCCACAGGTCTTTTTAAAAATTTTGTTTATTTTTGGCTGTGCTGGGTCTTTGTTGGTTTGCATGAGCTTTCTTTACTGGGTTGAGGAAGGACTACTCTTTCTTGCAGTACATGGGCTTCTCATTGTGATACCTTCTGTTGTGGAGCACAGGCTTGTGGTGCATGGGCTTCAGCAGTTACAGTACATGGGCTCTAGAGTGCAGGCTTCACGGGCTCTAGAGCGCAGGCTCAGTAACTGTGGTCATGAGCTTAGTTGCTCCACAGCATGTGGGATCTTCCCAGAGCAGGGATGGAACTCATGTCTCCAGCATTGGCAAGAGGTTTCTGATCCATTGCAGCACCAGGGAAGTTTTCTCTTGAACTAAAAGAATTGAAAATTCTAGTTTTCAGGTAATTTAAATATGAATCACTTGAGACAATACACCAGTTTCCCAGACTTCTGAGGCTCTTCTCAACTGCAGTCATCAGCCCTTTGAGCACATTTGCCATACAGCTTTCTGCCCAAGCAGGGTGTATTTCTCCTACTCAGAAAGACAATGAGAAAATGTGAACAACCTCATCCACAGAGCAAGTCATCTGTGCATGATATTTTATATATTTACAGTATTGAATGCAAATGAAAAACCATTTCCCTCAGGGAAAATAAATCAGACTCTTCTTTCTAAAATTTGAGTACTTGATTTACATAGAAATTTATTTTCTAATTACTCTTAGAAATTTTTCTCACTTTACAGATTTATGCTTTTGGCAACTCGCCACCTACATTTCTCTCCCCACTAATTGACTTTGGTTTCTCAGCAATATTTATAACCAGGATTCTTTTTCTCTCTCTCTCTTGAAATTTTAAAGTTATTCCAAAGTATTTGTGTCACTGTGTTGCATTATTACTGTTGTTGTTATTATAAGCTGTAATATAACACTTGTCTTTGTGGGGATAAGGTAAAATTCAGTCTAGAAGGTTGACAAGATCATCATTCATGATGAATTTTTTTAGTTTTCTAAATAATAACAAGAGATAACAAGAGGTGGATATTCCCAGGCAGACACCAAAAGTGTCATAGGCTGACTTTTCTATTTTACCAGTTGTACCATCTTCCTGGGTTGGGAAGATCCCTAGGAGAAGAGAATGGTAACCCACTCCAGTATTCTTTCCTAGGGAATTCCAGGGACAGAGGAACCTAACAGTCTACACTCAGTGGGGTCACAGAGAGTCAGACACAATTTAGGGACTAACATTTTCAGAGCCACATCAAAAAGGAGAAGAACTTAAAGGGATCTATGCATATCTATGGCTGATTCATGTTGAGGTTTGACAGAAAGCAACAAAATTCTGTAAAGCAATTATCTTTCAATAAAAAAATAAATTTAGAAAAAAAAGAACTTAGATATAAGCTTAATAAAATATGAGCATGCCTTATTTGCAGAAAATTACCAAAGCCTGATAAATGAAACAAATGAAATTTCAATAAATGGAGAGGTAATCCAAGTTCATGGAAAAGACTCAATATTCTTTAATTCATGATAAACCTCTGTCCAGGCTAACAAAGATAATTCTATCTGTATATTCAACATAAAAGCAGTAAGTTTGCAGCAATCATTTTATAGGTATCAATAAAGTAAAAGAAATTAAAATACTCAGAACATTTTTTTTAATGGAGAACTCACATTACCTGATTTCAAGTATTACTAGAAAATTATATTAATCTAGAATATCAGTAAAAGGGTAAACACAAAGACAAACTGAACATGATAGGGAGTATAGAAATACACTGACACAAATGTAGTCAACTGGTTTTTGAGAGTCTTAATTAAAAAGCAGAGATATTACTTTGCGAACAAAGGTCCATCTAGTCAAGGCTACAGTTTTTCCAGTGGTCATGTATGGATGTGAAAATTGGACTGTGAAGAAAGCTGAGCACCGAAGAATTGATGCTCTTGAACTGTGGTGTTGGAGAAGACTCTTAAGAGTCCCTTGGACTGCAAGGAGATCCAACCAGTCCATTCTGAAGCTGTAATATAACATTCTGAAGGAGATCAACCCTGGGATTTCTTTGGAAGGAATGATGCTAAAGCTGAAACTCCAGTACTTTGGTTACCTCATGCGAAGAGTTGACTCATTAAAAAAGACTCTGATGCTGGGAGGGATTGGGGGCAGGAGGAGAGGGGGATGACAGAAGATGAGATGACTGGATGGCATCATTGATTCAATGGACATGAGTTTAAGTAAACTTTAGGAGTTGATGATGGACAGGAAGGCCTGGCGTGCTGCGATTCATGGGGTCGCAAAGAGTCAGGCACGACTGAGCTACTGAAATGAACTGAATTGAATTGAATGGAAATTCAGTGGGGAAAGAATAGTCTTCTTAGCAAAGCTGCCTGAGTGGTTGGACATCATAATTTTTTAAAAATGAATTTCAACACATACCTCCCATCTTTCACAAGACTAACTCAAGATGGAAAATATAAGTGAATTAAAAAGCAAGACTAAAATTTCTAGAAGAAAATGTATGGGAAGATCTGTGTAATTTTGAGTTTCATGATGAGTACACCACCAGAAGCATTCTCTGTAGGGGGAAGAAAAAGAAATTGCAATTCATTGTATGTATTAATAAAACTTTTCTCTGTGAAAGATGCTATTAAGAGAATGAAAAGGTCAGTGACAAACTGGAACTAAATATTTACAAATTATATATCTGATGAAGGACCTTTATCTTGAATATATAAAGATGTCCTAAAATTCAATAAGGTAAGAAAAAAATTAAAACAAGTATTAAATATGAAAAGAACTTCACAGACTCTTAAACAAAGAAAATACACAGATGAGAAATAAGCATAGCTCAGCTGGTAAAGAATATGCCTGCAATGCAGGAGACCCTGGTTCAATCCCTCGGTTGGGGAGAGCCCCTGGAAAAGGAAACATCAACCCACGCCAGTGTTCTTGCCTGGAGAATTCCATGGACAGAGGAGCCTCGTGGTCTACAGTCCATGGGGTCCCAAAGAGTCAGACACAACTGAGCAACTTTCACTTTTCACTTTCACAACATAAAATATAATTAGGAATGTGTATATTAAAACCAGAAATAGACACTACATACCTAAAATTTGTAAATGCCAAACACTGATGTGAATATGGAGCAACAACAGGTTTCATGCACTGCTAGTTGCAAGGCACTATGGCAGTCTTTTTGCCACAGTTATGGTGGTTTCTTATAGAATCAAATGCAGAATTAGCACACAACCCAGAAGTTTCACTCTTAGGTTCAACTGTCTTTAAAATCTGTATCCACACAAAAAGTGGCACAAAAAGCAACTTTATACATAATCACTAAAACCTAAAAACAACCAACATGGCCTCCAATTAGTGAACAGATAAACAAATTGGGCTACATACTTTAAATGGAATANCATTTTATAGGTATCAATAAAGTAAAAGAAATTAAAATACTCAGAACATTTTTTTTAATGGAGAACTCACATTACCTGATTTCAAGTATTACTAGAAAATTATATTAATCTAGAATATCAGTAAAAGGGTAAACACAAAGACAAACTGAACATGATAGGGAGTATAGAAATACACTGACACAAATGTAGTCAACTGGTTTTTGAGAGTCTTAATTAAAAAGCAGAGATATTACTTTGCGAACAAAGGTCCATCTAGTCAAGGCTACAGTTTTTCCAGTGGTCATGTATGGATGTGAAAATTGGACTGTGAAGAAAGCTGAGCACCGAAGAATTGATGCTCTTGAACTGTGGTGTTGGAGAAGACTCTTAAGAGTCCCTTGGACTGCAAGGAGATCCAACCAGTCCATTCTGAAGCTGTAATATAACATTCTGAAGGAGATCAACCCTGGGATTTCTTTGGAAGGAATGATGCTAAAGCTGAAACTCCAGTACTTTGGTTACCTCATGCGAAGAGTTGACTCATTAAAAAAGACTCTGATGCTGGGAGGGATTGGGGGCAGGAGGAGAGGGGGATGACAGAAGATGAGATGACTGGATGGCATCATTGATTCAATGGACATGAGTTTAAGTAAACTTTAGGAGTTGATGATGGACAGGAAGGCCTGGCGTGCTGCGATTCATGGGGTCACAAAGAGTCAGGCACGACTGAGCTACTGAAATGAACTGAATTGAATTGAATGGAAATTCAGTGGGGAAAGAATAGTCTTCTTAGCAAAGCTGCCTGAGTGGTTGGACATCATAATTTTTTAAAAATGAATTTCAACACATACCTCCCATCTTTCACAAGACTAACTCAAGATGGAAAATATAAGTGAATTAAAAAGCAAGACTAAAATTTCTAGAAGAAAATGTATGGGAAGATCTGTGTAATTTTGAGTTTCATGATGAGTACACCACCAGAAGCATTCTCTGTAGGGGGAAGAAAAAGAAATTGCAATTCATTGTATGTATTAATAAAACTTTTCTCTGTGAAAGATGCTATTAAGAGAATGAAAAGGTCAGTGACAAACTGGAACTAAATATTTACAAATTATATATCTGATGAAGGACCTTTATCTTGAATATATAAAGATGTCCTAAAATTCAATAAGGTAAGAAAAAAATTAAAACAAGTATTAAATATGAAAAGAACTTCACAGACTCTTAAACAAAGAAAATACACAGATGAGAAATAAGCATAGCTCAGCTGGTAAAGAATATGCCTGCAATGCAGGAGACCCTGGTTCAATCCCTCGGTTGGGGAGAGCCCCTGGAAAAGGAAACATCAACCCACGCCAGTGTTCTTGCCTGGAGAATTCCATGGACAGAGGAGCCTCGTGGTCTACAGTCCATGGGGTCCCAAAGAGTCAGACACAACTGAGCAACTTTCACTTTTCACTTTCACAACATAAAATATAATTAGGAATGTGTATATTAAAACCAGAAATAGACACTACATACCTAAAATTTGTAAATGCCAAACACTGATGTGAATATGGAGCAACAACAGGTTTCATGCACTGCTAGTTGCAAGGCACTATGGCAGTCTTTTTGCCACAGTTATGGTGGTTTCTTATAGAATCAAATGCAGAATTAGCACACAACCCAGAAGTTTCACTCTTAGGTTCAACTGTCTTTAAAATCTGTATCCACACAAAAAGTGGCACAAAAAGCAACTTTATACATAATCACTAAAACCTAAAAACAACCAACATGGCCTCCAATTAGTGAACAGATAAACAAATTGGGCTACATACTTTAAATGGAATATTAATCAGCAATGAAAAAGCACAAGCTATAATTCATGTAACCATTTAGGAGACCTAAGTGCATATTTCTGAGTGAAAAAATACAGACCCAAAAAAGTTACATACTCTATAGTTTCATTAGTGATACTTTCTAGAAAAGGCAGAACTAACTATAGGAACAGGAAAAAGACCAGTGGTCACAAGAGGTGTTTTGGAAGAGCTGTATGACCAGGTGAGGCACAGGAGGTGTTTTCAATCGGTGAGACTANCTAATCAGCAATGAAAAAGAACAGGCTATAATTCATGTAACCATTTAGGAGACCTAAGTGCATTTTTCTGAGTGAGAAAATTCAGACCCAAAAACATTACATACTCTATAGTTTCATTAGTGATACCTTCTAGAAAAGGCAGAACTAACTATAGGAACAGGAAAGAGACCAGTGGTCACAAGAGGTGTTTTGGAAGAGCTGTATGACCAGGTGAGGCACAGGAGGTGTTTTCAATCGGTGAGACTATTCAGGATAATACAGTAGCAGCAGTGCCTCTGTTGAAACACATAGAACTTCACAACACAAAAGGAGAAACTTAGGAGAAATTTAATCTATGGAAATGTTAGAAAGTAATAATAATTAAGAGGTCTAGGAAATTCCAGAATACAATCCAAACTGCAACCAAAAATGTNTATTCAGGATAATACAGTAGCAGCAGTGCCTCTGTTGAAACACATAGAACTTCACAACACAAAAGGAGAAACTTAGGAGAAATTTAATCTATGGAAATGTTAGAAAGTAATAATAATTAAGAGGTCTAGGAAATTCCAGAATACAATCCAAACTGCAACCAAAAATGTTCTACTCTATTAAAAATGTGCAATTTAAAACCAGAAATAGAACTGCCATACAACCCAGCAATCCCACTGCTGGGCATACACACTGAGGAAACCAGAACTGAAAGAGACACATGTACCCCAATGTTCATNATATATATATATATATATATATATATATATATATATATATATATATATATATATATATATATATATATATATATATATATATATATAATATTATATTTTAATCTTGCAACTTTTTTATAAAGGTTATTTTTGAAATTTTATGTAACAATATTCCAGGGGGCAAAATAAATAAACAAATGTTATTCTTCACCCTAGTTGCAAACCAAACTATTGATGTTTGTTTCTGGTATTGCTATTCTGATTTTTAAATTCCAACCAAAATCATGACATAAAAGCAAACAAAATGAGTGGTCATAGACTAGAAGAAAGCAGAATTTTATGGGTTATAATCAGACAGCAAAGAATCTGCCTCCAATGTGGGAGACCTAGGTTACATCCCTGGGTCAGGAAGATCCCTGGAGAAGGGTAAAGCTAAGCACTCCTTTATTCTTGCCTGTAGAATCCCATAGACAGAGAAGCCTGGTGGGCTACAGTCCATGGGGTCGCAAAGAGTCAGACACAACTGAATGACTACCACGCAACAACAACATATTGGTGAAAAACTTTCTGTCATATAAGTCTTGAATTTCAGTCTCTAAAAAAGTCTGTCCTCATCAAGATATTTTCTATCAGTTACATAAATATGTTATATCTATAATCTTAAATTTTATAAGATTAAAGGGAGAAATTAATTTTTCTATTGAATGTTATATGATGATAATGGATCAAGAGTAATTGGTGAAATCTAACTGTTACTGTCAAAGAATTATTATTACCAAATGCAAATAAACTNTATGTTATATCTATAATCTTAAATTTTATAAGATTAAAGGGAGAAATTAATTTTTCTATTGAATGTTATATGATGATAATGGATCAAGAGTAATTGGTGAAATCTAACTGTTACTGTCAAAGAATTATTATTACCAAATGCAAATAAACTAGCCACTACCTGGAATTCAATTTATTTTTGTCTTGTTGTGTAATAACAAATCTAAAATGTAGCATGACCATCATACTTATGGTTATTGAACATAAAGTGGACACTGGGACTTTTTCAAACAATTCTATGAACATTGTTTCCCACAGGTTAAGATTCAAATTGTGGAAAATTCTTCAAGAGATGGGGATATCAGGCCACCTGACATGCCTCCTGAAAAAATCTGTATGCAGGTCAAGAAGCAACAGTTAGAACAAGACACGGAACAACAGACTGGTTCCAAATTAGGAGAGGAGTACATCAAAGCTGTATATTGTCACCCTGCTTATCTAACTTTTATGCAGAGTATATCATGAGAAATGCTGGACTGGATGAAGCACAAGTTGAAATTGAAGTTGAAGCACAAGATTGCCAGGAGAAATATCAATAACTTCAGATATGCAGGTGATACCACCCTTATGGCAGAAAGTGAAGAGGAACTAAAAAGTTTTTTGGAGAAAGTGGAAGAGGAGAGTGGAAAAGTTGGCTTAAAACTCAACATTCAGAAAACTAAGATCATTCATCCAGTCCCAAAAGTTCATAGCAAATAGATGGGGAAACAATGGAAACAGTGACAGACTGTTTTTGAGGGGGCTCCAAAACCACTGCAGATGGTGACTTCAGCCATGAAATTAAGAGACACTTGTGTAACACAGGATACAGGATGCTTGGGGGTGGTGCACGGGGATGATCTAGAGAGATGATATGGGGTGAGAGATGGGAGGGGGATTCAGGATTGGGAGCTCGTATACACCCCTGGAAGATTCATGTCAATGTATGGCAAAACCAGTACAGTATTGTAAAGTAAAATAAAGTAAAAATAAAATTTTAAAAAATTACGATAAAATAAAAGACACTTGTTCCTTGGAAGAAAAGCTATGACCAACTTAGACAGCATGTTTAAAAAGCAGAGACATTACTTTGCCAGCAAAGGTCGATCTAGTCAAAGCTATGGCCTTTCCAGTAGTCATGTATGGATGTGAGAGTTGGAATACAAAGGAAGCTGAGCGCCAAAGAACTGATGCTTTTGGACTGTGGTGTTGGAGAAGACTCTAGAGAGTCCTTTGGACTGCAAGGAAATCCAGCCAGTCCATCCTAAAGGAAATCAGTCTTGAATATTCATCAGAAGGACTGATGCTAAAGGTCAACTCCAAAATATTGGCCACCTGATGTGAAAAACTGACTGATTGGAAAAGACCCTGAAGCTAGGAAAGATTGAAGGTGGGAGGAGAAGGGGAAGGCAGAGGATGAGATGGTTGGATGGCATCACCAGCTCTATGGACATGAGTTTGAGTAAGCTACAGGAGTTGGTGATGGACAGGGAAGCCTGATGTGCTGCAGTCCATGGGGTAACAAAGAGACACGCCTGAGCAACTGAACTGAACTGAACTGAAAATTTAAAATCTTGTGATTCAATAATTCATTCATTCAGATACCAAAATTAATTTCAGAATTAACTTTTTTTAGATAACTCACATTTGTAGAAGAGTACCATTTTTTATTCCTCAGAAAGTTCATGAAAAGCAGAAGCAGCTTGATTATTCAGCTATGCCAAGGCTTCTCCTGCCGGGGGGCTGGGGAGGATACAGAAGGCAGTGTGAAGCACTGTAGCCATGTAATAATTCTGTAAACTTCATTTATGATTTCACAGTTTCACAGAATAAAAGCAAAGAGAAAAATCTCTTCCCCTCTATTTCCATTTTAATTGGGACCTTTAGAGGCTCATCTTTATTTTGGAAAAAAAAAATCCAGCAAAACCCGTGGAATGTGGGGATCTTAGCTGTACTTATTTTTTCCTTAATGTTATAATTCTTTGCAAACTGAATTTCACCAGTTCCTCAAATGCCAGGAAAGTCATTTAACTATGTTGTAAGTGAACCTGTCGACAGGTTGGGGAAAAGCAATTTTAGATGTCAGAATGAGAAAGTACTGGAGGAAGAAAAAGAAAAACAATCTTTTAAATGCAATCTCTATGTTAAGAGGCATTTTTATTCCCTGTAATGTTACCCTCTGATGTATGTACAATTCCTAGAGTAGTCAATTAAAAGATTAAAAGACCCTGTGGCCACATTATGAATGATAATTATTTGAGCAATCTGCTGCTCAGGTAGATAAATGGCTATGTCTGGAAAATAGTTTGAAAATAATGCTGCAAGAACAGAGGGAAGTCAAAATATTTTTTCTCGTTGAATTCAACATTGAGACATAATTTCTTAAGCACGTTGTCTTTCAAAGTCAGCTCTTTGAGCCACAGGTAATTAACTGAAATTTTTTCAGAGGAACTCTGTGGATAACCATGCCCACTCGCATTTAAATAGCACCATTGATAAGAATCCTAGTGTAAAGCATTTGTCCTGTGAAGAGTTTGTTCCTGCTGCCACAATCAAATGCAATCTTTCCAATCTGACCCTTTTCCAATCTGATTACATTTTCTGTATTTTCCTCAGTTGGCAGGCACATGGATACAATTCACATTGGATAACTGGATCCAATTCCACATTCATAAGTGGACTCTTGTTTTGAAGGTTTGCAAGCATCACTTCAGTCATAAAAACTTTTTTTTTTTTACCAACAACTATGAACCTGTCATCCTTGTGGCAAATCCTAGTGGTCTAGGCAGAAACACTTCATCTGGAAGTTGAGAGATACTTTCCTAAGTAAACATTAAGCCTTTTAAAATCCAAAAATTGAATAAAGAGAAGAAATTTAATATTCTTTATCAGAAACTTATGCTAATTCAGTATGAAATGTTGAACAATAGTCCTCCTA
Source organism: Raphicerus campestris (assembly GCA_006410735.1). NCBI lineage: Eukaryota > Metazoa > Chordata > Mammalia > Artiodactyla > Bovidae > Raphicerus > Raphicerus campestris. The sequence goes on from SJYW01017222.1 coordinate 32,667, forward strand.
GTAAAAACTCCAATGGCAGACATTCAAACAGTTCAATGAACAACAAAAAATTTACCATGGACTAGAATGACGTACTTACAATTAACTTTTAATAGAAACACATGGAAATATTTTGGCTTAACATGTTAAAATGCAAAATATAATGTCCAATTCTGTCCTATTCATCTATTCAATAAATATTCATTGAAATTCATGTCATAAGCATTAAATCAGTCCTTGAAATAGACATTAAGATAATTTTACAAATAATTCAAACATGAAATAACTATTTCTGAAGTTTTAAATTAGCTTTACATTGAGTTAAATTTATAGAAAGCATAATTATTTCTTTGATTGTGATGTACGGACCTAAAATGATGATGATATTTTATGGTATTCAAGTGATATATAACCTGATCATTGATAAAAACTACTTATAAAAGTACATCTCATGAAGTATGATATCTGCACCACAGATATGCTATATATATATTTATACATAAAACATTTTCCCAGTGTTACATGAAATATTTTGCAACCTTACTAGATAGGAAAGCTAGAGGCTCCTAAAATTCAGCGTTTTTGGTTTGTTTTTTTTTGAGTGTGTGGTGGGTTCTGTTGTTAATTTGCCCTCCAGTCCAAAAAAAAATTTGCTACACTAGGCTTCATCAAGTAAGAAAAAGGAAAAACTATCAATTATTATCAAACTTCAGTGTTTTAATGAGAATCACATAGGACATATTCTTTTAAATTAAGATTCCAAATCTACATTCACAGAGGATTAATTTAGTAGGACCGACTCAGAGCCTAGGGATCTGCATTTTGACAACTAGTCTATGTATTTTTCATGAATGAATTAAATTAATATCACTTTAAGAATCTACTGGATAGTTGTTCTTATTCTGATTTCACAGTCTTCAATCAAGATTCACCTAATAAGTAAAACCTAAATATTTCTGCTCTAAAAGCCCTTAAGCAACTATTGTATAGTTGCTTAATTTATATTATACCCAAATATATCCAACTATAATATCCAAACACAGTTATTCTTTTCATGTTTTGTTAAAATGAACTATATAAAAATTTTAAAATATTTTAAATAGGCATTGTAGGTCAGATTTATAGACTTTACTTGGAAGAGGATACTAATGATGTAAATTCTAATATATAAAGAGTACGTATGTTTTGTAATAATTTGTAATAAAGCCAGGGCTTTCCAGGTGGAGTTAGTGGTAAAGAACCTACATGCCAGTGAAGGAGACATAAGAGATGTGGATTCCATCCCTGGGTCAGGAAGATTCCCTGGAGAAAGAAATGCTAATCCAGTCCAGTATTTTTGCCTACAGAACCCCACAGACAGAGAAGCCTGGTGGGCTACAGTCCAGAGTCGCAGAGTCAGACACAATGGGAGTGACTTAGCATACACACATGATAGAGCCAGGATATTACTTCAGCAGTTCACAGATCTGAACACTCTGAAAATAGAAATAAAGAATGATACACTCTTTTATGGGGCTTTAGTTCATTTGGATATACCTGGAGACAAGTGAATCACTTTGCCAAATTGCCTCTGTTGGCAGAAGCATTTCTTTTGCTCAAGCCTCTGCCTCTCTGCAGAAATTTCTTTCATGTTGTAAATTGGTATATGGCGCCAGTCTCTAATGGCTCTCTAGATTTCTGACACATGCGTTGGCCTGAATGCATTTCTAGAGATATATTCCAAAATCACATAACTTGACCCTATATTCTTTAAAAACTACTACCATGATAAATTCCCTAGAGCCACAATTTATCTGGACAAAATAATAAATATATGACAGATAAACTCATATTCTGTGAGAATAAGAAGCAAGACAATGTTCCATAAACTAGCCCTTTCATCTTTCTGACTCTAGTTTAGAATGAACAAACACACTTATACTTCAAGGATATGGACTTATGATGGCCACGAGTTTCCTTTCCTGAGTTTCTAGCTTCTACTAAAGATCTGAGAATGCAAAGCTAATAGAGCCTACCCACAGCTAATCTACTATATGTTAATTTCTGTTGCAGTACACATAATATAAATTCCTTCTTTATTGAAACACAATTAAAAACAGAGAATATATATACTTTTTTAAACACCTTAGAAGATGAAAGATCCCTGAATAATATGTTTAATTTAATCTTCTGATCTCTAACATATTAATAAAAGTATAATATCATTTATATAGTTTAATAAATGTAATAAATACTTATCTGCTGTTGTTGTTTAGTCCCTAAGTTGTGTCAGACTCTTTTGTGACCCCACGGAGTATAGCCAGCCAGGCTCCTCTGTTTGTGGGATTTCCCAGGGAAGAATACTAGAATGCATTGCCATTTCCTTCTCCAGGAAATCTTCATGACTCAGAGATCCAACTCCTGTCTCCTACTTGGCAGGTGAATTCTTTACCACTGAGCCACCAGATGAGCCACCAAGGAAGATAATATATACATATTTATCTATGTATATATTAAAACACAAAGAGGTTAAATAAAAATGTAATAGTTGGGTTCCTTGGTTACATTTGTTAAATCCATCTTTAAAAATTAATATCCAAATTTTGGAGGTGATTGTTTCAAAAATTAAAGAGATTTAGGTGTACAAAGTCAAATGTTTTTACTAGCTTCAAAAATCTAAAACAATTTCTGCTAAGCATTACTACTGTATTTTTGAACTTTATAGATATATTACTTCTGGAGGAAGTAATTTCAGAAGTGACACTGGAGTGTTATAACTTTTAAAGTTTCTTCTTGTGTTTTGCTTTAGAGAAAAGTAAGAAAGAATCAGTGTATCCGTCAAGTATCAATTTTGTCTTCCTATGAGTGATTCACTGTGAATAGGCATCTTTCCAGAATAGTATTTTTCTTAAGCACATATAGTTCCTCCCCAGGGCTTCTCAAACTTCTCAGTTTACAAAGTGTGTATGGGAGGTGTGTGTGTGTGTATGGGAGGTGTGTGTGTGTATGGGAGGTGTGTGTGTATGGGAGATGTGTGTGTGTGGGAGGTGTGTGTGTGTGTGGGAGGTGTATGTGTATGGGAGGTGTGTGCGTGTATGGGAGGTGTGTGTGTGTATGGGAGGTGTGTATGTGTGTGTATGGGAGGTGTGTGTGGGGGGGGGAGGTCTGTGTGTGTGNTAGATGGAGAAATATTCCATGTTCATGGATCGGAAGAGTTAATATAGTGAAAATGAGTATACTACCCAAAGCAATCTACAGATTCAATGCAATCCCTATCAAGCTACCAACAGTATTTTTCACAGAACTAGAACAAATAATCTCAAGATTTGTATGGAAGAACTATGTGTTTTAAAATATGCATGAAGTAAAACAATTTCCATGAAGTTATATATGTCCCAGCTTTTTTAGTTCCATCAAGTAACACATATAATTTAAAATTACATTATTGACGTGGCTGTCAAGCTGATAATTTAATTTAAATGACATCAAGCATCACTGTATATATTTTGGGCTCTATTATGGAAAATGTTAGCAATTTAAATCATTTAAATGAAGTATGATAGTACAGCCAATTTCTGGTAGATATAAATAATCTAATAAAAAGACAGAAATATATAAAATGCTAGAGGAGGTAAAGTGACGTAAAATGGGCCTCAGTGTGATCAACAGGAGCCTGAATGACTGAGAAAAGCATTGTGTCATTGTTCAGTCATGAAGGCCTTTCTGGCTCTGTGACCTCATGGACTGCAGCACAGCAGGCTCCTCTGTCCTTCACTCTCTCCTGGAGTTTGCTCAAATTCATGTCCATAAGAAATCATTGCTGACAAAACTGTGTCCCCAGAGAGGTCAGCATGATGTCATAACAGACTGTATAAATGTAACCATATTATCACATTTCAAACCCCAAACCACTACTCAGTCTGCTAGACAGGTTTATTCAATTATAAATTCAATATACATTTAATAGAAAATTTTAATAGATAAGGAATCTTTTACAGTATGCACTTTAACACTAAATTTTCTAGAATATATTTTGATAACTTCCATTTTTTAGCAGGTTTGAGCTATAATGTTCTTGTTTATATCTTAAAATCTTACAAATGGAAGCATAAAACCTATTATTTTGTACTTTGGATAGGACAGTGGATAGCTTTTTAAAGTGTCATGAGGAAAGTTGACTATTGTTTTTTCAATGTGTGCTTTATAATACAAAAATCTAGGAATATGAAGAGGGAAAATGTAATTTGTATTGCATTTCTCAGTCCTCTTCATTGAAGCAAAGATTTTTGGCTAATGAATGGTGAGAGGGTGTGTTGAGTAAGATGGTCAAGATCTTGACCCATTTCTGGCCAACTTTGCCTTCATTCCTTCTTTGTTTTCCCTGGAGATGTTAGAAAGCAGTTGCTGAGAGTAACTGTCAGGATAATAGTAATCTTGAATCCTAGGACAGAGCTACTCACAAAAGAAACCAGACAGGAGAATTTGCACTGGACTCTTCATGAGTGATTTTGTAAGTATATATGCAGTGCTGTGCTTCCAAGATATGAGCACAGTAGGCCTACCTAGGCTAATAAGGCATTTACAGGAGTGTGGGGAAAAAGGTGAAGCAGTGACAGATTTTATTTTCTTGGGCCCCAAAATCATTGCAGATACTGAATGCAGCCATGAAATTAAAAGACACTTGCTATACATCAACCAATACAATATTGTAATTAGCCTCCAATTAAAATAAATGAATTTAAATTAAAAAATAAAAGATACTTGCTCCTTAGAAGGAAAGCTATGACAAACTTAGACAACATGTTAAAAAACAGAGACATCACTTTGCTGACAAAGGCCCATACAGTCAAAGCTATGGTTTTTCCAGTAGTCATGTACAGAAGTGAGAGCTGGAACGTAAAGATGTTTTCCAAGCATTGTGTTGGAGAAGACTCTTGAGAGTCCCTGGGACTGCAAGGAGATCAAACCTGTCAATACTAAAGGATTGAGAATATTTATTGGAAGGACTGATGCTGAAGCTAAAGCTCCAATACTTTGGCCACTTGATATGAAGAGCAGAATCATTGATAAATCCATGATTTACCAATGATTGATTGAGGACAGGAGAAGAAGGGGGAGACAGAGGATGAGATGGCTGGATGGCATCATCAATTCAATGAACATGAATCTGAGCAAATTCTGGGAGCTAGTGAAGGACACGGAAGCCTGTTGTGCTGCAGTCCATGGGGCTGCAAAGTCAGACATGCCTGAGTGATGGAACAACAAACAGCAGTGTGGTAGCTACCTGAGCTGCGGGATGAGGCTAGAACACAGCCAGCACTCAGCTCCTTATATTATTATTAATGGAAAAAAATAATTCAATTCAATTTGAACTCACAGTGCAGGAACTAGATGACAAAGAGACATTAAAAGTAAGAAGAAGAATGAAAGAACTCAAGAACTGAGAATGCCTTGTCTGGGAGAACAAACCAAGGAGAATTGTAAGGAACAGTCCAAGAAGTGCACATGTGCTTCATATTACTAAAATGAAAAGATTGTAACCACGCAAGAGAACTTGTTGACTGGGACCTTTATGGAAACCTAAGATAATGATGATTAACAAAATTAAAAAGGAATGTTAAGTGAAGATAGCAATATAAAAGTTAAAGTCTAAGGAGAATTTTCTGGAGATAAGGGACCATAGAGTCAACTTGCCCTTTTCATGAATTTCCTGTTCTAAACCAAAAAGCCCAACAGACAAGTCATGTCTTTGTTCTCATGACAGAGTTTGGAAATAGCAAATACGTCAACAGAGATTTCTTTAATAACATGACAGAGAACAAGCAATTAAATCTACTTTTCACTATTTACTAAGTAATGTTGATCAGCTTGAGTTTCTGTGATCATTTAATTGGGACTTGCATTATGTTAATACACATTTCAGTTCAGTTCAATTCAGTTAGTTCAGTTGTGTCCGATTCTTTGCGGCCCCTTGAATCACAGCGTGCCAGGCCTTTCTGCCCATCACCAACTCCCGGAATGCCATCTAAAAAATACCACAATGATAGTGTATTAATTGTGTTTCTTTATCTTAAATCATTTTTATTTGAAAGACATCTATTTTTCTCTTCTATTTTCACTTAAAATTGAGACATTAAAATATGTCTAACATTAAAGCAACTGAAAACATCTGTATTTCAGCTTTGCCAGTAAGATTATATGAACATGAAATGACAGTGCAACAGCCTTCTAGTGACATCTGCTGAACAGCCCAGTTCTTCCTTTAGCAATAAACATAAAAGGAGACGTTATCTCTGTTTATAAAGGAGAAAAAAAATGAATTTTCCTGAGTTTCCATACAAAATTAAGATGTGAGATTTAAAATTAGACTATTGGATATTTCTTGCTTTAATATTAATATAACAGCATGGTTAGTTGAACAAGAAACTTGACTGTGTTGATACATTGCAGAATATAAATTATCACCAAAGCATGCTGCCATTTTTCCTTCCTCATGATCTCTTCCAGTCCTGCAAAAGTTTAATTTAAGGAAACATAGCTTTAAGAATTTAAAAAAAAAAAAAAAAAGAATTTCTTAGGGCAGGTGCTGAAAATTAGCAATTTATATACAACAAACTCAAGAAAGATGAAGAAAAGAATGAGACATAGCAGTCATATTTTTGAGAACAAGCCAGGTTAGACAACTTCTGATAAAAAAAAAAAAAAGTAGAAGCTTTAAAAAGTTTATAAAGAAGTTAAAATAAAACAAATCATTTGAAAAAATTCTAAAATAACTTAAAAATTATTTATAAAAATATATACTGGCTAATTAATCAGTAACTACCAGGTAAACATATGGCATGAATAACCTATTAGTAGAAATATATTAGATATTTTAACATTAACAAAATATATAGATTAATAAAACTGTTAAACAATATTGTATAGGATAATTGTTCTAGTATATATTCTTATTTAACTGACCAAGTAACCCAAAGAAGTGGGTGTATTTCAGTTTAGCCAGGAAGGGAAAGGTGACATGCATCTAAGCGGTCAACCTCATCACCAGGTCATGAAACTTGCACTTCAAAGATTAACTCTAGTGCCTCTTATACCACATAACCCCCATGTAGAGGAAATACTGCATTTGCTAAAGCCTGAAGACACTTATAGCATTTGGCATGTGTCAAAAATAGAGCTGTTAGAAGTCATCACTTAAAATACTATGTCATGACCCTAAGGCAAACATCTACATTTTTAAACTGGAAAATAAAATTGAAGAGTATTTTTTTAAAATTATTTAATATTTAATTGATTTTTTCTTCCTATAAAACTGTGTTAAATATTTAAATCTATTTTCTAACATTCTGCTACTATGTATTTAGTTTGGGGCATGTTTTTAAATTACGGAAGTAATTATGTAAAGATACAGCCAATTTCTGTTTACTTTTATGGCTTTGTCAATAAGGAACAGATGGTTTAAAAAAAAAAAAGCTTTGTATCAATAATATCACTGTCTTAGTGTTACAGAATAATTATTTTTAATGACTCAGATGGGTGGGATGGGAGTGGGAGTAGGAGGGAGGTCCAAGAGAGAGTGGGCATGTATGCTTACAATGGATTCACTTAATTGTATAGCAGAAACTTACAGAACATTGTAAAACAATTATATTCCAATAAAAAGAATCTCCCCCCCCCAAAAAAAATAGCTTGTTTGAAAACAGAGAACCTTCACATACTGTCCTTAATCAATATAAAAACAGCAATGTAGATGCTTGCTGTGATGCTCAGGGCGCTGCTGCAGGTGCGTGCGTGTTGATGCAAATGAACATGCTTTAAAATTCCTCTAATTGTAGTATTAATTTTGAGTTTTGTCACTGTTTAGAAGATCAAATGTTCTACCATTGTATGCTATACTAATTAAAATNCTCAGGGCGCTGCTGCAGGTGCGTGCGTGTTGATGCAAATGAACATGCTTTAAAATTCCTCTAATTGTAGTATTAATTTTGAGTTTTGTCACTGTTTAGAAGATCAAATGTTCTACCATTGTATGCTATACTAATTAAAATTAAATTTGCCTTTTTTTAAATGAGTAAACTAGTTTCCAAGCAAGGTTTCTGAGTCAAACCCACTTTTAATTAAGGATTACTCTTCCTCTTGGCCTAGATTATCTTCTCCAATACCCTTGTATCTTTCCAGGAACAAATTTGGTGGAAAATACATGTTTATGATGATGATGATGACAATATATGAACACTGATGACTGCTATAAGAAATCATTGCACATCCATTGTAATAAAAAAAGAAAAAAAAGACTTCTTTATATTTTTTTCTGTTTCCAGTGAGCCTATAGTTAGTTTGAAATAAAAAATTATAATTTTTATGTACAAGGATAAAGAAGTGTGAAAGAAAGAGAAGATAACAAAACATCTTTTTCAAGTTATCAAAAAGTAACATTCTTCCAAGAAAACCACTCTATATTACTTTTATCAAAGTTTGTTTTTTTATTATTCAACTTAGTTTAAACAATAAACAAAGTCTTGCAATTTTTCAAACACATTTAAAATTTTAAGGTAAATAGTATGAATTATGTGGGGTATCTTATTAATTCAGTCGCTCAGTCATGTCCGACTCTTTGCGACCCCATGAATTGCAGCACAACAGGCCTCCCTGTTCATCACCATCTCTCGGAGTTCACTCAGACTCACCTCCATCGAGTCTGTGATGCCATCCAGCCATCTCATCCTCGGTTGTCCCCTTCTCCTCCTGCCCCCAATCCCTCCCAGCTTCAGAGTCTTTTCCAGTGAGTCAACTCTTCACATGAGGTGGCCAAAGTACTGNTGGAGGACAATGTTTGATTAAGTCCTGATCTTTGCCCTTGACATTTGTAACTTTCATGTTCATAAATGAAGCTTGACAAATTTACCAAATTTTAAACCTGAAAGAGATTTGTCCAAAAACTAAAATTCCTCTTTACTTCAAACAGCCCTTTTTTGGGAAGAGTCACATAAAGTGCTTCACTGAGAGGGGCAAAAGTGAAAGAGATAGAAGAGAAAGTGAAAGAGATGCTTGAAAACCCGTGTCTAAACTGTTCTGTGATGTGATGGCAAAGACTCCATGTTGTAGTTCACATGGACTTTAAGCAAATGTGTTTTTTATAGAGTGTGCTGTGTCTGCAATTTGTTGTTGAGATGTAACCGATGCCATGAACAGATGCTCATGGGGTCAGGAGCTGGGACCATGTAGACTATAGACATGATGGGCAGGCAGGACGGAGTCCACCATGGAGGAAGAATGACAAGAAATAAAGTGTTAAAGATGGTTCAGCGGGTAAAGAATCCACCTGCAATGCAGGAGACACAGAAGACATGGGGTTGACCCCTGGGTCAGGAAGATCCCCTGGAGGAGGAAAGGGCAATCCACTCCAGTATTCTTCCCTGGGAAATCCCATGGTCAGATGAGCCTGCTGGGCTAGAGTTGAAAGGGTCACAAAGAGCTGGACATGACCAGACTAAATGTGTTTGCATGAGCATGGGCAAAGTGGTAAAGATGCAACTTGAACTAGACCACTGATTGACTCCACTGGGTGATATTTAACTCTGAGCAAGCCAAACTTTTAGAGATTTTCCTTGTTATAAAGTAACAGAAGAGTATCTGTCATAATCATGTGGTGTCTTTTAGTTCCTAAGAGATTGGGGGAATTTCTTTTGATTTTTTATTAATTTTTTGTGTCAAAGCATAATATTCTGGCTCTCTAAGGTTGGACTGCATTCCCACCTGCTGGGAGAGAGGGAATATCTGCCCTGAAGCTTGGCTGTCACAAATTTTGCAAAGTGGCAGATTCTGGGGTAGGATATAAAACGGGAGGGAGGCTTAGGACGGGAGTGTCCTGAGCTGAGTTGAGGATGAAGGCAGAAGAATCACAGTGTTTTCTCTGTATGCCTTTCCTTCTTGAATCTGGATTGNGATTCTGGGGTAGGATATAAAACAGGAGGGAGGCTTAGGACGGGAGTGTCCTGAGCTGAGTTGAGGATGAAGGCAGAAGAATCACAGTGTTTTCTCTGTATGCCTTTCCTTCTTGAATCTGGATTGTTCTTAACAACTCTAGGGATGTGTAATGCCAGCTAGGGTCATCTGTCACAGACTGTAACCTAAGTGGGCAAGGAGACAGCAAAGGGACAATATCTGAGGACTCCGCAAAAATGAAGTCTCCAGAGTGGGTCCTAATCCAATATGATTAGTGTCCTTTCAAGAAGAGGAAGAGATATAAGGAACGTACACGTGCAGAGAGAGGCCATGTGCAGAGACAGTGACAGGTGGCCATCTAAAGGCAAAGAGATTGTGGCTTCAGGAGAAACCATCATGCTGATGTTTTCATCTTGATCTTCTAGCCTCCGGAACCGTGAGAAAATAAAATTCTGCTGCTCAAGCCCCCTGTCTGTGTATTTTATTACGGCGGTCCTAGCAAAATACTATAAATACCTAAGTTGACAGCAATGTCAGAAATATATATGTATTGTTGTCAATTATATTAACAAAAAAGGGAGTTCTTATTATTCATTTTCCGAATTCTTTACTTGCATCATTCTCCATGAATTAAAATTGTACATTGCTGAATATAGGCTTCCCTGGTAGCTCAACTGGTAAAGAATTCTCCTGCAATGCAGGAGACCCTAGTTCGATTCCTCGATAGGGAAGATCTCCTGGAGGAGGGCATAGCAACCCTCTCCAGTATTCTTGGGTTTCCCTGGTGTCTCAAAAGAACCTTCCTGCAATGCCACAGACCTGCGTTCGATCTCTGGGTTGGGAAGATCCCCTGGAGGAGGGCATAGCAACCCACTCCAGTATTCTTGCCTGGAGAATCCCATGGACAGAGGAGCCTGGCCGGCTACAATCCATGGGGTCGCAAAGAGTCAGATAGGACTGAGCGACTAAGCACAGCACAGCAGAGTCGGATATAGTTGTAATACAGGCATCTGAACACCAGGGGGCAAACATGTTCTGAATTTAAATTCCTTAAAGGATCGACAGTGTTCTAAAACCAAAAGACCATAATGTGCTCATGTCTGTAAGTTCTACCGAACAAAGCATAGGCAGATGCTTAGGTTGCTGGGACACAACTGGACATGTCATTAAAGAATGAGACTCTCCCTCAAATAAATCTCACATTCTTTAGTGTCAGACATAAAAGAATTCTTGGTCCCTATTCTCTCAAGGATCCATTTACTCTATGTGATTTAAGTAAGCTCTTAAAATGATTCTGCAGGCATAGCACCATCTAGTGCTCCTCAATCCTGGTATTTTTAAAGAAGCCATTGAAAAACATTAAAGTGTATTTTTCCAAATTGAAATATAAAGTTCATCAATCATCACTGAAAATAAAGTTCAACTTTATTGAAATATAAAGTTCATCGATTATGTTAATCATTAACATAATAGTTACTATTCCGAGGGTATTCTTTGGTAGTAGTAGTTGGAAATAACAGCAGAATGCCAAAAAATTTATCTGGCATACATTCCATAACATAAAGAAACCCTAATGTTAACATTCATGGAACGGCAATGATAAAGGATATATAATGATTTTGCTTTCTACCTTTTCTTCTTCAACAAAATGAAATGCATTGACAGCTTCAAAATCAGCACCGTTTGTGAATCAAGTTTTAAACTGAAATTATTTCTTTAGAAAGAAGCTCATCTGTTGCCACAGACTGCAAGTTATTTGCATGATTTTCCAAGGCACAAGTTCTCAGAGTTTTATACCAATGTGCATAGCTATTCTAAATAGTCATCATCCGTGTTTTCAACTGTTTGAATGTGTGTGTGTTTGTGTCGATATACATGCATTAAGCTTAGGAGTGTTGATATAGTAGGTGAGCAATAAAGTGGTTCAGGAAATATAGCAGAGAAGAAAACTAGACAATGTACTTCACACTGGTCTTACAAGCTTTCATTGATAATAAAAGACAGTGCTTATTTTTGTAATATAAATTTATTTGTTTTAATTGGAGGTTAATTACTTTACAATATTGTGTTGGTTTTGCCGTACATCAAAACTCAGGACAAGAGCCCAGAAAGTCCAGCTATAGTTAAACATTTTATTTCATTGCTTATTTACCTTAAATACTAAAGACAATCTCCTTAGAAGCAGGTATTCCTGCTGGGATTTACTATAGTCACCTATGGAAAAAGGGATGTAGAAATTTAAGGTAGCCTTACTTATGAGTCGGGGCAGGACTGGAACTCTATTTATCAAGATAGAAGATCAGCTTTATTTATTTAAGGAGAAACGACTGGACACTGTAGGGGGTCTGGGGACAGCCTTTCTGTCCCTAAATAGAAATTCCAAGTCCAGGAGACGCTGGGATGACAAGAGACACAGAGCTCTTTACACCAAGGAGCACAGATAACTCACTGATGCCAGGAACAGTGGAAGCTGCAACACGGAATGCGGAGAGCTGACTCAGGTGGAATGTCATTCTCTGATTGGTTGTCTCTTTCTATACTTCAGATGTTGTTGTTCAGCCTCTAAGTCAGGTCCAACTCTGTGCGACCCTACAGACCACAGCATGCCAGGCATCCTTGCCCTTCACTATCTCCTGGAGTTTGCTCAAATTTATGTCCATTGAGTCAATGATGCCATCCAACCATCTCATCCTCTGTCGCCACCTTCTCCTCCTGCCCTTAATCTTTCCCAGCATCAGGGTCTTTTCCAATGAATCAGCTCTTTGCATCCTGTGGCCAATGTACTGGAGCTTCAACTCCAGCATTAGTCCTTCCAACAAACATTCAGGGTTGAGTTCATATGAACAGTGGCTAGTGTGTATGATGCTTCAGAAGAACGCAATGTAATTAAGGCTCAGGTGTACTGGATTCCGTCTGTTGTAGTGGAACTGTGTTAAACCAAGAGTTCTGCATGAACCTTGCTATCCAAGATTCTTTATAGCTATTGCTTTCCATTTTAGTGACTTTACAGTCTAACAAAACTTCACGAAGTTTCATATGTGTCTACATATCAGAAAAAAATGAAAATGGAAATTGTAACCACTAGTTAAACAATTATTTACTTGATGCCTAGAAAGGATGGAGGAGCATTTGCTTGGTTCAAAAGATTTGGCTAATACTTCCCCCCTCAAATTTCTGGGAAATTTCTGGAATTTTAAAATTTCTCAAATTTCTCTCCCTCTTGTTTCTCTGCTGGATCACTTGATAATTTAGCGGGACTTTCTGAGTAGGTTATTTTTGTTTTACCATGGGAGTTACCATACCAAAGGGGAAAATTATGGATAAATTGCAAGTTAAGTATTTAAAAGAAAATATCTCAGACATACATCTCTTCTGATGCCTGAAGTTCTAACTCTACTGCCAAAGAATACAGTTCTCAACAAGAAAGGCTACTGGCAAAGAGAATGAAAAGTTATCTTTAGCATCCAGAATTATCCAATACTGAAACGTTTTACTGCATAATGGAATTGACATTATAAAACTAAATAAGAAGCTACTATGATTTTCACAAAGCTCTGAGAATTTCTAGGCCTTATCAAATTAAGATCTTATCATAACATTACAAGATAGATATTGTCATCCCTATTTTATAAATAAGGTGGAAAAGGTAAATGTATTCAAGGTCATAGGGATTATATAGTTACAGAAGATGTGTATAAGAGACAGGTGGGTCCTAATCCAATATGATTAGTGTCCTTTCAAGAAGAGGAAGAGATATAAGGAACGTACACGTGCAGAGAGAGGCCATGTGCAGAGACAGTGACAGGTGGCCATCTAAAGGCAAAGAGATTGTGGCTTCAGGAGAAACCATCATGCTGATGTTTTCATCTTGACCTTCTAGCCTCCGGAACTGTGAGAAAATAAAATTCTGCTGCTCAAGCCCCCTGTCTGTGGTATTTTATTACGGCGGTCCTAGCAAAATACTATAAATACCTAAGTTGACAGCAATGTCAGAAATATATATGTATTGTTGTCAATTATATTAACAAAAAAGGGAGTTCTTATTATTCATTTTCCGAATTCTTTACTTGCATCATTCTCCATGAATTAAAATTGTACATTGCTGAATATAGGCTTCCCTGGTAGCTCAACTGGTAAAGAATTCTCCTGCAATGCAGGAGACCCTAGTTCGATTCCTCGATAGGGAAGATCTCCTGGAGGAGGGCATAGCAACCCTCTCCAGTATTCTTGGGTTTCCCTGGTGTCTCAAAAGAACCTTCCTGCAATGCCACAGACCTGCGTTCGATCCCTGGGTTGGAAAGATCCCCTGGAGGAGGGCATAGCAACCCACTCCAGTATTCTTGCCTGGAGAATCCCATGGACAGAGGAGCCTGGCCGGCTACAATCCATGGGGTCGCAAAGAGTCAGATAGGACTGAGCGACTAAGCACAGCACAGCAGAGTCGGATATAGTTGTAATACAGGCATCTGAACACCAGGGGGCAAACATGTTCTGAATTTAAATTCCTTAAAGGATCGACAGTGTTCTAAAACCAAAAGACCATAATGTGCTCATGTCTGTAAGTTCTACCGAACAAAGCATAGGCAGATGCTTAGGTTGCTGGGACACAACTGGACATGTCATTAAAGAATGAGACTCTCCCTCAAATAAATCTCACATTCTTTAGTGTCAGACATAAAAGAATCCTTGGTCTCTATTCTCTCAAGGATCCATTTACTCTATGTGATTTAAGTAAGCTCTTAAAATGATTCTGCAGGCATAGCACCATCTAGTGCTCCTCAATCCTGGTATTTTTAAAGAAGCCATTGAAAAACATTAAAGTGTATTTTTCCAAATTGAAATATAAAGTTCATCAATCATCACTGAAAATAAAGTTCAACTTTATTGAAATATAAAGTTCATCGATTATGTTAATCATTAACATAATAGTTACTATTCCGAGGGTATTCTTTGGTAGTAGTAGTTGGAAATAACAGCAGAATGCCAAAAAATTTATCTGGCATACATCCCATAACATAAAGAAACCCTAATGTTAACATTCATGGAACGGCAATGATAAAGGATATATAATGATTTTGCTTTCTACCTTTTCTTCTTCAACAAAATGAAATGCATTGACAGCTTCAAAATCAGCACCGTTTGTGAATCAAGTTTTAAACTGAAATTATTTCTTTAGAAAGAAGCTCATCTGTTGCCACAGACTGCAAGTTATTTGCATGATTTTCCAAGGCACAAGTTCTCAGAGTTTTATACCAATGTGCATAGCTATTCTAAATAGTCATCATCCGTGTTTTCAGCTGTTTGAATGTGTGTGTGTTTGTGTCGATATACATGCATTAAGCTTAGGAGTGTTGATATAGTAGGTGAGCAATAAAGTGGTTCAGGAAATATAGCAGAGAAGAAAACTAGACAATATACTTCACACTGGTCTTACAAGCTTTCATTGATAATAAAAGACAGTGCTTATTTTTGTAATATAAATTTATTTGTTTTAATTGGAGGTTAATTACTTTACAATATTGTGTTGGTTTTGCCGTACATCAAAACTCAGGACAAGAGCCCAGAAAGTCCAGCTATAGTTAAACATTTTATTTCATTGCTTATTTACCTTAAATACTAAAGACAATCTCCTTAGAAGCAGGTATTCCTGCTGGGATTTACTATAGTCACCTATGGAACAAGGGATGTAGAAATTTAAGATAGCCTTACTTATGAGTCGGGGCAGGACTGGAACTCTATTTATCAAGATAGAAGATCAGCTTTATTTATTTAAGGAGAAACGACTGGACACTGAAGGGGGTCTGGGGACAGCCTTTCTGTCCCTGAATAGAAATTCCAAGTCCAGGAGACATTGGGATGACAAGAGACACAGAGCTCTTTACACCAAGGAGCACAGATAACTCACTGATGCCAGGAACAGTGGAAGCTGCAACACGGAATGCGGAGAGCTGACTCAGGTGGAATGTCATTCTCTGATTGGTTGTCTCTTTCTATACTTCAGATGTTGTTGTTCAGCCTCTAAGTCAGGTCCAACTCTGTGCGACCCTACAGACCACAGCATGCCAGGCATCCTTGCCCTTCACTATCTCCTGAAGTTTGCTCAAATTTATGTCCATTGAGTCAATGATGCCATCCAACCATCTCATCCTCTGTCGCCACCTTCTCCTCCTGCCCTTAATCTTTCCCAGCATCAGGGTCTTTTTCAATGAATCAGCTCTTTGCATCCTGTGGCCAATGTACTGGAGCTTCAACTCCAGCATTAGTCCTTCCAACAAACATTCAGGGTTGAGTTCATATGAACAGTGGCTAGTGTGTATGATGCTTCAGAAGAACGCAATGTAATTAAGGCTCAGGTGTACTGGATTCCGTCTGTTGTAGTGGAACTGTGTTAAACCAAGAGTTCTGCATGAACCTTGCTATCCAAGATTCTTTATAGCTATTGCTTTCCATTTTAGTGACTTTACAGTCTAACAAAACTTCACGAAGTTTCATATGTGTCTACATATCAGAAAAAAATGAAAATGGAAATTGTAACCACTAGTTAAACAATTATTTACTTGATGCCTAGAAAGGATGGAGGAGCATTTGCTTGGTTCAAAAGATTTGGCTAATACTTCCCCCCTCAAATTTCTGGGAAATTTCTGGAATTTTAAAATTTCTCAAATTTCTCTCCCTCTTGTTTGTCTGCTGGATCACTTGATAATTTAGCGGGACTTTCTGAGTAGGTTATTTTTGTTTTACCATGGGAGTTACCATACCAAAGGGGAAAATTATGGATAAATTGCAAGTTAAGTATTTAAAAGAAAATATCTCAGACATACATCTCTTCTGATGCCTGAAGTTCTAACTCTACTGCCAAAGAATACAGTTCTCAACAAGAAAGGCTACTGGCAAAGAGAATGAAAAGTTATCTTTAGCATCCAGAATTATCCAATACTGAAACGTTTTACTGCATAATGGAATTGACATTATAAAACTAAATAAGAAGCTACTATGATTTTCACAAAGCTCTGAGAATTTCTAGGCCTTATCAAATTAAGGTCTTATCATAACATTACAAGATAGATATTTTCATCCCTATTTTATAAATAAGGTGGAAAAGGTAAATGTATTTAAGGTCATAGGGATTATATAGTTACAGAGCTAGGTTTCGGTAAACCGAAGTTCCTTCTCTGGTTAAACCAAGTGTCTTTTCAAGGCCATGGACAATGTTTGCAAACCAAATGTTGCATTTTGTCCCACAGATTACTGCATCTGCTTCCTGTTTCAAATAGTATCTGAATATCCATGACTACAAATGTAGTTTACAAAACTTAGATGCTATTTTATATTTATATGGGGATGCACTTTACTGAAAGCACCAGCTCTAAAACACAATCTCTTTTGAAAATGCAAGTGGGAAGAGGATTAAAATTTTTAAGTTAGCTGACAGCAATCATATTAAACATAAGTTCAAATATTCCATTCATGAAATTTTAATTATTCTACAGTGCTTCAGAAAGAAGCCAGGAAATTAAAACAGCTTTACAATTTGATAATAAAGCTATAAAATAATGCTCACAAACTATTTTACTTCCAATAATAGAAGTACCACTTTATTCCAAGAGTAATACCACTTGTGATTATCAAATAAATATTTTTTAGTGACCTTACCATTTGATCAAGATGATTACTCAGATAATCCCTAATTTCACCCCATGTCTTTTTTGCGTTTTGGATGAAAAAATACAGCAAAGCTTCAAAATCTTTCCAAGGTAGTGGAGATCAATATTAGTTCAGGATAATGATAAAATTATTTATTGTAGTTCTTACTTCACTATATTTAATAATGTAACAGCGAGAAATGAATGTTCACTATAAATATAAAACAGCATATGCTACTACCTCCAACTGTCATGCCTTTATTGCTGTTGTTATTTAGTTGCTAAGCTGTGTCTGACTCTTTTGCAACCCAACCCCATGGGCTATAGTCTGCCAGGCTCCTCTGTCCGTGGATTCTCCAGGTAAGAATACTGGAGCGGGGTGCCGTTTCCTTCTCCAGGGGATCTTTCTGACCCAGGGTGAAGCCTCATCTCCTGCATCCTCTGCACTGGCAGGCAGATTCTTTACCGCTGAGCCACTGTGGAAGCCCAGGGCATATGTGTATAGTAGGATGCAGAAATAAAGATCTAGTCCAAATGCTCAGCCTATAAAACATCATGAAATCACAGGAAATAAGACTGAGTATAAATGAAAAGTTTCTGTAAAACATACCTTAATCTCTGAAATTTCCTTTGACTTACTCCAATAGGCCCCTTTTAGGAAATCTCAACATTACAACATTAAGTTGTATTTGTTTTTCTTATATCACAGTTNCCACTTACATTCATGCTGCCTCTGCTGTTGGCTGCTGTTGAGTGACTGTAAATATAACTGAAATGCAATGAACGAGAGGCTGACTTGGGGGTACACATAGTTCGGGTTTACTGGGGAGGATTTGTATAATTCACATCACTCTGAGTAGATTTATTGTTTGCCTCCAGTGTATAAGGGCTGCCATGGACATGTCTGCACTCCCTGGGCCAACTCACTGTGTGTAGGGGCATGCAAATGTTGGCCCTGAGGATGTTCTGGCAGCTGAGACGTGCCCACAACCCCTGGCACCAGGTGTGTGAGGGCAGTGAGGGAGCAACAAGACTTGCAACAGATAGAACCAGAGGCAGCCTGCAGAAAATTCTCCCTGTCATCAGCAATGGAAAAATATCATGTAGATTTCAGGTAGACTCATTTCTCATTAAAAAAAACTTCAAAATGAAAGCTCGCTTGTCTTAGAAATATATTTTAAAACAAGGTGCATAAAAGAATGTGCTATACATGTTTGAAAAAGTCTTCTTTTCGATGAGAATATTGCACAAGAGAATTAACTGGAATTCCTGTACAGAATTGTATACACTGCCACCCACATCAAAACAGCTCACATATAAAAAAATCCTAATAGCTGTTCTCTCAAACTGTCAACTCTAAAATTAAACAAGAAGTTTCCAACTAAATGTTGTGAAAGTAAAATAAACTTTCTAAATTAGCAATAATAAAAATTAAATTATTATCATGTATGATAATTATCATATGAAAGGTAATAAAAGTATTGAGCCAAAGAATTAGGAGAAAAAAAATATAGATGAGTCCTAAAATATTGAAATATCTTAATTAAAATACTGACTAATAAGATTTCATTAATAGAAATACTGAAATAATTTTATAGATTTAGTCACATTTTTCTCTGTAAGTTTTTGACAGATTGTGATTCTTATTTCTTTCTCATTGTAAATAAGTGTCCTCATTTTTCATTTAACTTTATGGCTGCCATTTTGTATTGTCTTCCTTGAGGAAAACATGTAATGTCATATAAGTTCAGGCTTCCATATTTCCTAAATCTATCCTCATTGGATTAGAAGTAGTATTGTTATTGTTATTTCATAATCCAAAAATCCACTTCTGATAAAAGTGGATTTCAAAACCATTTTCAACCTGAAAAATAAGTGACTTTTATGAGGAACTTAAAAATTTCAAATTAAAATTCCATGTTAAATAATTCATTTCTACATTTCTGGAATAATTTTATTTAGACTGTTCAACAAGTGCCAATCGAGATAAAAGGGAAAGTTAGCAATAACCCCAAGAAAATGTTATCAGAAATGTATTATTCGAGGTGCAAGTTGTACACAATAATGTGACTATTATTTTCAGTTATTTAAGAGTCCAGTTTCGAGGCCAGAGTCTCTGAATCTTGTGAGTTGAGTGAGAAATAATCCCTATGCATGATCTTCCCAGGTACCAGTGTTTCACATCTTCAGTTACATACAGAGAAATGGAAAGAGATTGTCAGAAAGCAGAAGTGAGTGAGCCAAGACTCAGTGAAAAGTAGGTGCTCTGTTGTCTCAAGCTCCCTGTATGCAGGAAGGGAGTGCCAGGTATGAACTTGCAAGGTGAGACTCTTCCAGGGTGAAATGTACTGTGAAAATCTCCCCAAATTTAGCTTCTCAAATGGGAAGACAGATGAATCTGGAGTCCAAGGATATAGAAGGAAGAGAACAAGAACCTCTAAGATCCTTGTACCTGCCAGACAATAAACTGGATAGGGAGTGACAGAGGAATTAACTTTGGTTAGGACAACCCAGAATTTTGGCAAGTTAAGATAGTGGCAACTTTCCTGCTTTAGTGCATAATTAATGTAGTCAGACCCTCCCATGAGAAAAGAAGTTCCTCTAATGTGTATAACCCCAAGAAATTTGGTAAACTGAAGCAGATGTTTTTATGAAGATGTCCTGGATTGAACTACATATAATCTACCATACTCAGATACCCCATCCGGAGGCAAGCAGTATGCCCATTCAATTTCTTCCTGTTTTGGCAAAGTAGCTGCAGTGCTCAGCTACTCAGTCATGTCTGACTCTGCAATCCCATGAACTATAGCCTGCCAGGCCCCTCAGTCCATGGACTTTTCCAGGCAAGAATACTGGAGTGGGTGCCCATTATCTACTGCAGGGAATCTTCCTGACCCAGGAGCTGAAACTGGATCTCCTACATTGGTAGAGGGATTCTTTACCACTGCACCACCTGGGAAGCCCCAGGATATTCCTACCACATACAAAATCCATGCTATAAGTAGTGTGTGAATAACAAATTTTTTGCCTAGTACCATATGAAATTGCTCCCATTCATTTTATTTTTGACCTACAAAAATGGGAAGACCTACAAAAACAGCATATAATATGACTTGACTCCAAAAAAAGCTACAATGTTTGCTTAAAGATGGTAAGTTGAACATATTCAGCACAATTTCTTCATTCCTAGAAAATATGTGCCAACAATAGTAAATTTTTTCAAAATCCCTTCTTTATAACCATGTTCATGGAAAGCCCAATGAACAAGCAAGAAGTAAAATTTGGCCTGTGAGAGAGAACACAGAAGAGAAAAATTGACAGCTGAGCACAGTCACTAAGAGTGAGCATAGCAACAAAGGTACCAATCTGTAGAGGAGATGGACACAGAAAAATGAAATAATTCCCAAGGGACAGACAACAGTGTGATTGATGGCTTCTTCCCTTGGCCAAAGGAAGATTCAAGTGTTCCGCTCACATTAGGAGCAAGAGGAAAAGAAACCCATGTCAGAAAAATAGAATGTTATCCCTGATGTGTGGTGAACCACAGAAACAAGAGCATTCACACACAGAAAAATAGCTCCTGAGATGTGTCATTCCTGGGATGCTCTCAGACCAACACACCTCAGGTAAGAATGTTGAAAATAACAGTGGCTCCCAAGTATTGCCACAGGCCACACACAAGAGATAGAGACAACTTCACTACAAGTGTAAGAGCATAGTCAAGAATCATCAGATATTTGGACAAAGCCAAAACTGGTAGATAAGGTAAAGAAGTCCAACAAGCAGGAGAACCTATATCTCTAAAAAAAGACGATAGAATCAACAAAATGGGGCATCAATTTAAGAATAACTAATATATTCAGAAGGATGATTGAGGATGTCACATTCAAGAGACAAGATAAAGTTTCCAACTAAAAATATCATAGGTATTAAATATCAATAGTTGTACACACACATGCTTTGCTGATAAATTTTTAAAGCTTAATTGATGGTCTGGATAAGTGGATAAGATAAAAATAGTTATCAGTTGGACGATCAAGCTGAGTCATTTTTCTAGAACACATTTCAAAAATGATAAGAGAAGGAAAGGCAAAAAGGAAGATTAAGAGTCAAATAAGCTTTCCTGGTAGCTCAGATGGGAAAGCGTCTGCCTACAATGTGGATAGACCCGGGTTCGATACCTGGGTGGGAAAGATCCCCTGGAGAAGGAAATGGCAACCCATTCCAGTATTCTTGCCTGGAAAATCCCATGGACCGAGGAGCCTGACATGGGGTTGCGAAGAGTCAGACATGACTAAGCGACTTCTTACTTACTGAAAGCATACTCAAAAGTTCTAGCATCTGCCCAATTACAGAATTAGACAACATAAATGGAGAGATGTGGTTGTTTTTAAAAAGTCATCAGCAATAATTCTGAGCAGCTATTACTTGAGTATTTAGACTAGAAGGATTCACAGAAGGTCAAGAAAGATGTAAAGATAAAAAACAATCAGAACCTTGACAAATACCAGATCCTCAAGAATAAAGGATAAAGGAGGGGAAAAATGTCTGAGAGTTTCCAAAGAGGAAAAAAGTATTAAAGCTCTCCAGAGTAAACCAAGAACCAAAATGTTATCAGACTTATCAGTAACACTGTACAGAAGACTATAGCATAATAACATGATAAAAACAAAAACTTGAGAATAAGCAGATTTTTAAAAATCATACCCCAAATTCTATACTCAGACTATTTTTGTCTAATCAAGTCTGGAAAGCAAAAAAAAAAAAAATCATGAAACCATAAAAATCATAGACCTGGCTTCCTTGGTGGCTTAGATGGTAAAGAATCTGCCTGCAGTGCAGGAGATGCAGAATCAGTCCCTGAGTCTGGAAGATCCTCTGGAGAAGGGAACGGCTACTCACTTCAATATCCTTTCCTGGAGAATCCCATGGACAGAAGAGCCTGGCAGGCTACATTCCATGGGGTCACAAGAGTCGGACAAGACTGAAGCATTAAGCACAGTATAGACCATATGTCTAAAATGTAACCTTAAACAAGGAATGTCAGAAACTAATCAAACTAGAAATAGAAGCTGATGAGTTCGTAATCATTGTGAATGTCTTTAAATATAGTTCTTAAAGAAGAAAAAACAAATACAAAATTATAATGAATGTAATTTTTTTCATTTTTCATGTGTGTATGCTCAGTTATGTCCAAGTATTTGTGACCCCATGGACTGCAGCCCACCAACTCTTCTGTCCATGGAATCTTCCAGGCAAGAATACTGGAATGGGTTACCATTTCCTCCTCCAGGAGGACTTCCGGACCCAGGGATCAAATCCATGTCTCTAGCATTTTCTGACTGGCAAGCAGATTCTCTATCACTGAATCACATGGGAAGCCTAGCATTATATATGTATTAGCAAATACAAAGGAAATATTCACAGGAGTTCCCATGTAGTTGGTAAAAAAGAAAACCTTATTATATTCCTCAAAATAGTACATTTAAGCCATGTTTACTAACCATAGTAAAATAAATTTGTAAATCAAAGCAGAAGTTATAGAAATAATAACAAATGGTAGAATATTTGGAAATTTCAAAAACATACTCCTAAAGTGTGTCGGATATAAAGATTAGCTTTAAATGGAAATATTAAACTGTCTAGAACAGAACAGTATGAAAACACTATATCACAAACTGAGGATTACAAAAAAGATTTGTAGGAATATTTATCACTTTAATTTGTGAAAGTATTTCCATCTAAAATGGAACCAGAGGATATGAAATGAAGAATCTCATGTATACATTCTTAGAACAGAATTTAAGAACTGTGAGATAGTTTTCCACTAAAAACCTGAGTTGCAGTAGATAGACTAATCTCCTGACCAAGAAATATCCCAAGAATTCCTCCCCATCCTCAGCCAAGGATGTTATGGCTTAGATTCTGTCAAGACTTCCTCTTCCAGTCTGTGTCCCCAAATCCAGCCCATCTCCAAAGCTCAACTGACTTGACTTGCCTCTTGCTGGCTCACCTGGGCATTTTCCAAACTGCAAGTCTTCGACTGTTCCCAAATAAACCCAGTTCCTGGTCATCTGAGTTTGCCTGGATTCACTCTTTAAGTTGCTGCTGCCAAGCTGCTTCAGTCGTGTCCGACTGTGTGCGACCCCATAGCCGGCAGCCCACCAGGCTCCGCCATCCCTGGGATTCTCCAGACAAGAACAATAGAGTGGGTTGCCATTTCCTTCTCCAGCTCTTTAAGTTAGGTTGACAAATTTTAGAGGATAGAAAGAAGAGAAGAAGAAAGGTAGTGATATATTGCACAACCAACAAAGAGGTAAAATTTATTGAGGAGTTGGGAAACAAAAGCAATTCAACCAGCAAAATGAAAAGTTGGTTCCAAGAAGCTGATATGTTAGACTGATCTTTGAAAACAATAAAGAAAAATATTGATAGAAAGAAATTAAGAAGTAACATTTTGAATGAGAAATAAAATATCATTACACAAATAAATACTCCAGTATTCTTGCCTAGAGAATCCTGTGGATGGAGGAGCCTGGTGGGCTGCTGTCCATAGGGCTGCACAGAGTTGGACATGACTGAAGCAACTTAGCATGCATGTATGCATTGGAGAGGGAAATAGCAACCCACTCCAGTGTTCTTGCCTGGAAAATTCCAGGGATGGAGGAGCCTGGTGTGCTGCCATCTATCGGATCACATAGGGTCAGACACAGCTGAAGCGACTTAGCAGCAGCAGCAGCATACACATAAATATTTAAAATAAAAATAAAACCAAATATTGCAATATAAAAATTTAGGTGAAATGTTCAAAAACAGGTACTCTTCTAAATATGAAATAAACACACATACACACATGCAAACCTTGATAAATATTAAGATAGCTACCTTTAAAAAAACACTTTATAGTATTTCCAAGTTTTATTTTGAAATAATTTAAATTTACCAAAAAATTATAAAACTAGTACAGTAAATTTCCATTTTTACTTTTACTCAGCTTCTGCTAATATTAGCATCCTGCATGATATAATATTACACTAAGTTATCAATATAGATATAATATAATAAACTGAAGACTTATTTGGATTTCACAGTATTTCCTTTTTTTTTTTCCTGTTCCAGGATCATACATTGCATTTAGTTGTATCTCTGCTCAGACTCCTCCAGTTTATGAAAGGCCCCTGTCTTCTTTTTCATGACCTTGAAACTTTTGAAGAGTTCTAGTATGGTACTTTGGTAGATGCATGATGCCTGTTGCTCAGTGGTGGCCGACACTTTGCTACCCTGGGACTATAGCCCACCACATGCTCCTGTCCATGCAATTCCCAGGCAAGAACACTGGAGTGTGTTCCCCCCGACTGGAGTGTGATCCCCCTCCAGGGGATCTTCCCCATCCAGGGATGGAACCTGAATCTCCAGCACTGGCATGCAGATTCTGTACCACTGTGCCACCTGGTAATGCCCTGCAATTTCGGTTGCTCTTTTATTCTCAAGTTTCGACTGTGGTTATGCATTTGGGGCAAGAATACCACAGAAATGATTCCTCCGTCTGAGTACAACACTCCAGGAGTTGGTGGTGTTGATAGGGTGGTGTGATCGTGATCATTCAGTTAATGTAGGGTCTGCTGGGTTTCTCCCCTGGTGATTAGTTTCTCCATTTGTAATTAACGAATAACTTGTCTTTTTCACCATCTTACTTGCCGGTTTTAGTTAGCATGCACTTATAGGTCTTGACTACTGTAATTCTATGCTATGTTATTGGTGATTTTGTTTTCATTTGCTTAATTTTTTCCACATTTCTTAGCTAAAGTTATTACATGAGGGAGAAATGTCCTTTCTCCATTATTTAATTATTTAAACTAAACATTTACTTTTATTAATGTGAACTTATAAATGCTTACTTTACTCTGTGGATTTTATCCTATATTTTATTTTGCAGCTTAGTTCATTCCAGGTTTGGTTATTAGAAGCTTTTATAGGTTGGCTCCTATGCCCTGTCCACATTTCCCCATCTTCTTTAATTTTTTAAAAATTACTTTATGAGTGTTAATTGACAAATATAATTGTATATTATAAAAGTATATAACATAATGATTTGATGTACATTCATAATGTGGGATGATTATGAAGGTCAAGGTAATTATCAAATCCATCTCTTCACATAGTTAATATTTTATTATTTTGAGTATTCTTGATTTCCCAGCATGACACTTTTTCCATGTTCATCTTATATTTACTCTGCACCAGGCCTGGAATCAAGGAATCAACCACTTCTTGAAGCAGTCCTGAATTCTTTAACTAGAGAGTGATACTGGGCTCCACATATGTTCATTGCAGCTGGATGTCACTGAATCTAGACTTCAGCACGAAGAGCAGGTACATGTAAGTATCTATACCAGTTGCTGCATACACAGACATTGTCTATTCATCTCTCTATCTGACCGTTCATCTATATCAACCTGTCTGTTTATCTACCATCAATCCATCTTTGTTTTAGTCTACCATTTTCAACATAGGCTTTTAATGACACTTTATTCCATTCCTTCAAAGGACTAATTCCNCAGACATTGTCTATTCATCTCTCTATCTGACCGTTCATCTATATCAACCTGTCTGTTTATCTACCATCAATCCATCTTTGTTTTAGTCTACCATTTTCAACATAGGCTTTTAATGACACTTTATTCCATTCCTTCAAAGGACTAATTCCAGCCTTCCTTCTTCCTAATTTCTATCCTATCTAACAGTAAGAAGAGATGGGACCGGATGCCATGATCTTCATTTTCTGGATGTTGAGCTTTAAGCCAATTTTTTCACTCTCCACTTTCACCTTCATCAAGAGGCTTTTTAGCTCCTCTTCACTTTCTGCCATAAGGGCGGTGTCATTTGCATATCTGAGGTTATTGAGATTTCCTCTGGCAATCTTGATTCCAGCTTGTGTTTCTTCCAGTCCAGAGTTTCTCATGATNAGGCCTGGCATGCTGTGATTCATGGGGTCGCAAAGAGTCAGACATGACTGAGCAACTGAACTGAACTGAACTGAACTGAGAGTTACCTTGAGTAGGGCAGGAGAAGGCCATATGTAAGGCCACACACTTCCAGAAAATGTGGGTGGAGGCAGGGTACAATGTAAAAAGAAAACAAAGGAAAGATGGCAGCTTCCAGAATAAGCCAGGGAGGAGACAAGGGGGCAAGGAATAAAAAATAAATTAAAAAATAAAGAAAGAGAAAGAAAGACAAGTCCCATGGGAGAGGAATCATGATATAGAAGAGATTAATCAATAGGAGAAAAAAAATATTCAGAGTTTATGAAGTGCTCATGTAGGAAAAGGGGAAATTCACAGATTATAACTGAGAGCAGATTTATACACTTTGAATGAGATGTGACTGCAGGAAGGAAGTATATTAACTGAATACATCTTGACTGATTACTGTATTATCTTGGTTGGAAGATAACAGACCACCCCCATAGTACTATAACATGAACTTGCCAATGTAACTCAACTTCTCTACCTTCCAGGTTTTCATCTGTAAAATGGAAGCTATGCAATAGTCTGTCCTATGGGGTTATTGTGACATTACATGATTCAGTTCACAGGAAACTCTTAGAACAGTGCCTGGGACACAGTGAACTAGGCATTTGCTGAGATTGGTAGAGGGAAAACATCAAGGTACTTACATTGCCTCATAAAACCATTTTTACAAACATCCAGGCATTGTCCTTCGCATACACTATCCTCTGTCTGACCACCAGGCTTTCACATATGACTGGGGAAGTGCTAACCTCCAGATAGTCTTTCTAACCCTGCTCTTTTCTGGCTAGTAGGGCCAGTTTCATGAGTCACACAGGACCACATAATTGGTTTCATGCTCTGCTGTTGCTTTCTTGAAATCCACAATGATTTGTGAATAAGGGGGATCCACAATTTTCATTTTAACCTGGGTCTCACAAATTATATAGCTGCTCTGTTGGCTAGCTACATCATAAGTCTCAGCTCAGAAGTCACGCCTTGTAGGTAGACTTTTGTTGTTGTTTCTGTTCAGTCACCCAGATGTGTCTGACTCTTCGCCACTCCATGAACTGCAGAACACCAGGCCTCCCTGTTCCTCACCATCTTCTGGAGTTTGCCTAAATTCATGCCCATTGCATTCTGGAACCTGATAAATTGCCACCACTCTATCTCCTACTGAAAATTGAAAGTGTTAGTCCCTCCGTTATGTCTGACTCTTTGCAACGTCATGGACTGTAAGCCTCCAAGTCCCTCTGTTCATGGAATTCTCCAGGCAAGAGAACTGGAGTGATTGCTATTCCCTTCTCCAGGAGATCTTCCCCACCCAGGGAGAGAACCCAGGCTTCCTGAATTGTAGGCAGATCCTTTAATTTCTGACCCACCTTAGTACATTTTATTTCCCCCATTATATAATTATGAAATTCTAAACTGCTTATCTCTGTGATATTGAAAGCTATAGAAAGTCTGGAGCATTGTCAGTCTTGCTCAGTATTTTGTTTGCTCCAGCATTTTCCATAGGCCATGGCATATATATTCAATAGCTATGTGCTGAGTGAATGAATAACATGTTTTCCATGAATAGGGAAACATCTGAAAACCACAGCCCCCTGACTCTCTACTACATGAATATCATACAAATTTCCCCGGAAGGCCAAATCCATGACAGATAGCAAAAGGGAAGACAAGGAATACAATGCACGCTGAGGAACAATGGATTTCTCCCAAACTTAATTCAGAGACTTGCAGCAAGTTGCCAACTGTAAAAGGAAGGAGTAGGTTATTTGGACATTTGATTCAAAAGTTGTGATATTTACTGAAAGAGGCTAAAAGTGCTACCAGATAGGTATGATTTTCTAGTAATTACTGACACTCCTCAAAAATGAACAAAGACGAAGGGAGAGAAAGGCAATTATTGCAAGCAGGTCCACCAAGAATACTTCTCCCAAGAGTGTTCAAAAAGATCTGCTGAGCAGGTACAAGCTCACGAACTTTTTCTTTCATGGTTTAGGAGGACATGTATATTTATTACAGTTTTTCTCTAGGTTGAAAAATACACTGTGAGCAATTTCTGTTCAAAAGATTATTTTTGTTATTTGTCATTGTGTTGTAGCCAGGAAGTTAGAACCACTCTGAGATGAGGAGATTTTATGATCACTCCTTTATATTCTGTGAATTATAAAATAGAATGTTTACAGAGTATTTTGATAAAGTAACTCATAAAACATTATTTAATAGTTAAATAATGAGCCCTGAGTCAACATCACATCTGGGCTTTCATCCAATTTCGGCTAACTCTCTAGGTTACACTTGGCAATTCATTTAACCTTCCTACTCCAGTATCTCCAAATTGAGAACGTTTGGATGATTTTTAGGTTCCCTTTCAGCTCTACAGTTTCTAGGGGGTTGGAGTTGGAGAACTCCTTTGGAGGTTTAGGTAGCCACAGTTAGCTTAAAGAGAGATGTTTATGAGGAAGAGATAGAAAAGAAATAAAGGCCAAAGAACAGAATCTGCACATCTTGGAAACCGTACAAACTGCACAACCTTCTTTTCTCAAGACAGCAGGTTTGTGTGGAGGTACAATTCTTAGTAAGCACAAGGTCTAGAGAGAAAAGCATAATTGGACAAGCATAGTCTAGTTAAAAAAAAGAAAAAAATCTCCACTCCACAACACAATCTAAAAATCCCAAACAGCAAGAGGAAGCAAAGATGGCCCTCAGATGAGGGTGGGAGTGCATGGCATGAATGTGGACCAACAGGAAAGTTTACAAGACGAAGGAGACAACTCTGACTTTTCTGTGTATCTTGAGGTTTGACTAGTAATGGTGCCTTCAGAAAGAAATAGATATTTCTTTCAGAAGGCTTCTTTGAATGTTTTGCCACATTCTCAGCAATTCTTTTCTCCAGGAAACATCTTCAATGTTGTTGGTTTGGTTTTGTTTTTGTAAAGCTGCCATTTGGAAAATGTGCCTAGAGAGAGTAATCCCATCTCTTTTTGCCATCTCCCTGCCCCTGTGCTTTTGAGAGGAGGGTTTAACACCATCTGAGAAGCATGGTGAGAAGATTAACATGGTTTGGCATGAATAATGGGGAGGTTTTCTGCAGCGCATGCACAAAACACCATGAGGATTTAGATATGACTCAGGAAGAGAGAAATTAATAGACATGTTTGATTCCCCTCATTGAGCTGGGGTGAAGGAAGAGGGATATTACCTATTTTTCAGTTATTATTCTCATAAAGCAGAAGACTAGAGATATAGAGAGAGTTTCCTTTTTTTCTGGAAAGGATTAAAGGGAACATGTGGCTAATGGTTTGTAGGTTTCAGGGAACAGGGTTTTATATTCCAGACTTGATATGTAATATCAGAGATAGAATCTTTTGGGAAAGTGAGGAGAGCTTCCAATAAAGACTGGTATAGAACTGTTTAAAAAGATTTGTTGGTCTGATCAAAAGGGTTTACACCCCACTCTTGGGGGCTAAACAGAAATGCACGATGTTAGAACTGGAAAATCAGGATACTCTGTGAAACAGTAGCTGCCAGGCTTTCTGAAGACCAAAGTCAGATATAGCCTGGAGCCCCTTCTACTCATTTTTATTGGCTACAGAAAGTTACAGCTTGGTTCAGATTCAATTACCATTTGTAGACCGGAAATGTAACTTTTATGGAAAAGTTGATATTGTATTAAAAGTTATTCTGATAATAAGTGCTGTAGCGCAAATCTACTGATTCCATATCTCATTTCACCCCAGGATGCTGTCTTTGTTAAGTTCACCAAAGCACTCAGTAAGTTCTAGGATATTATTGGAAATAAGATGAAAATGCAAGTGGGACAATTACACAATTATACATGAGCAATATATGGATGTTACAACTCACAGATTTAAAAACAAATTTCAGTCTTGTTTTATTCAAATCTTGTATCAATGACTTTACTGTTTTATTAGTTATGTTAAGTTAGTAGAAATCTCAGCAATATGCAGCTAAATTCTCAAATATATGTTATATTCCAGTACATAAGCCTTCTTTGAAATTGTTAGCTATGCCTTGGAAAATCAAACAGTAACACAATTCATCCAGTTTTAATATATTTTCTGTGATTATAAAAATGATGGTTGCATATACTGCAGGAGTTCTTCTTCATTTCTTTATTTCTAGATAATTTCTTTCCATTTCTATAAATCTGACAGAAATAATGATTATATAATTCATAATTTACTCATTCAAGGGATTTGTTTTCAGGTATAATTGAGGATATTTCCCTCCTAAAGTTGGTATTTTTCCAAATATACCATGTAATTGTTGAGTTGTTGAAAAACAGATATGGTGGCCTCAGATTCACTGCCTTCAGTTTCTAACAAGTTTTATTTTCTCATGATTAGGCTTTATCAAGTAGGTAAGTCTTACATGTAGAATGCACGACAATTTGGTGTTTTTCTCTCCTTCCAGATAGGCAATGGAATAAAGACCAGTAGAAAAATCGGAGGGCATAGTTAGAGGAGCATAGCCAGCGTGACAGAAGACAGTAGCAGGTGATGGAAAGCAGCTCAGGTGGTACCGCAGGACCGACAACATTCAGTTTGCAACCATACAGAACCCTATGGGGTCTTCCCAGGACAGGGCTCCTGTGTCCTCTTCTTCCTCTGTTTCCAGGAGAACTATAGCTTCTGAGGCCTCCCTGAGTTCCAAGGAATACACTTAATCAGAGAAGTGAGAAAATACACACACAAAGGAAACAGTCAAACAAGAAAAAAAATATAATCAAGGACAATTAGTTCTTCCTCAAAAACTATAGATAATATTATGAGCCAAATCCTTAGAGGTTTTTTTTGCTTGTTTGTTTGTTTTAGTTAACAGATACTGAAAGCCCCACCAAGTGGGAAAAGTTAACTGTATGCTGCCCACAAGCAAGTACAAAGAGACAGGTTGGAATCAGGAAGTGAATGAGGCTGACTCCTGATTACCTCACCACCAACCAATCAGAAGAAAGCTTGCAAGCTGTACAAATCCTCTAACTCACACAAACCTTTCACTGAAATCCATCAGAGAGCTCAAGTCTTTTGAGCAGTAACCACCTATACTCCTTGTTTGGCACCTGCAATAAAAGTTTCACTTTTCTTCAGCACAGCCTGGTGTGAGAAGGTTGACTTTATTGCACATAGGTCAGGGGACCCAAACTTAGTTAGATTAACAAGTTGGGCACAGATGCTGGAAAGGGCTGAAGGGGAAGAATACTTTCCTTGATGGAGAACCAGCATCAAAGACTCTCCAGATGCGGAGTGAGCGGGACATAGAGAGGTTAAATGTTGCCCATGTGACATCTGCTCTAAGTCAGGCCCATATCCCAACACAGGCAGCAAGAGGTCCCCAAGGCAAAAATAGATAATCCATCTCAAATTCTCCAGACACTGAAAATCTGTCTGGGAAAGCGTAAGATGCTTGGAAGACATTATGTAAGCACTTTCATTGTGAATCATGAGTCACTTTTACACTAGGGAGTTTTTATATAGATCTTTGGTTATTGATTTTGTCATCCCTCTTAGTTCTCCTTTTCTGGGATTAATTTTGAACAAAGTATTGCAGATTCTGGATGCATCCTCTAGCCTCTCTCCCTCTCCCTTGCCCTCTCACTCTCCATTCTTTCTTACATTTTCTTTTTTAATTCACTTGTTTTCACTTTTTTTCAAACCAATTTCTAGGCAAATTGCTCCATCTTCAGGATGATCTTTCTACCATATCTATTCTGGTACTCTTCACTTTAATTTAATCATTTAATTCAGTTTATTGTTATTATTAGTGTATGAAACATCCTTGATTTCTACAATCATTATTTTTAGCAAAGTTTCTCAATTTACAGCTCTGATATTGACTAGTTTTCTAGCATAAGGAACAGATATTTAGAGGGTTTTTTTTTTTTTCCTATTTCTTGAATAGCTCTTTATATACTTCTACATATTATTACTTATTCTTCTTAAGTACTTTTGATTTTTGGTGATCTATTGATATATGTAAGTGGGTTTATATGTGTGCTAAGCTGCTTCAGTTGCATCTGACTCTTTGTGATGATATGGACTGTAGCCCACGAGGCTCCTCCGTCCATAGGATTCACCAGGCAAGAATACTGGAGTGGGTTGACATGCTCTCTTCCAGAGGATCTTCCCGACCCAGGGATCAAACCTGCATCTCGTGTGGCTCCTGCATTGGCAGGCGAGTTCTTCTGTATTTCCACTAGAGCCACTTGGGAAGACGCATGTCTAAACCAGTACTGGCAAGTGGGATAGGTTTCCTCAAATGATAGAATACTCAGTGTTAGCTGGTGATCCGGCCAGCTGGTGGTTTCAGAGCTTGGTGGTTGTAAGCAGCCCAGCCTGTGAAGTTGGACAGGATCTCCCTCAGAGTTGGCAAGGGTTTGACACTGATTGACGAGATGCTACTTGTTTGTTGTGGAAATAGATTACCTGGTGCCCTCCTCTATTTCAAACTGGCCTCAATTTCTAGTGTTGTTAAGTAGCAGGTGACCTGCATCAATTACAAACGTGTTTATGGCTTTACTTAGGACAAAACTGAATTTGATTGGCTTCTTGAGTCTGGACTCTGGAACAGCCATTCTGAAATCTTGTCTCACAGTCTTTCTCCTGGGCCCACGGGATACTCTTATCTTGCTGCTGCTGCTAAGCCACTTCAGTAGTGTCCGACTCTGTGTGACCCCAGAGATGGCAGCCCACCAGGCTCCCCCGTCCCTGGGATTCTCCAGGCAAGAACACTGGAATGGGTTGCCATTTCCTTCACCAAAACTCTATCTTAGGTCATGTTGTATTTGATTTAAGGGCTTTTCTAAATATATACACATATTTCATACTTATTAGCAGCTGAATTCTTTTTCTATCATTTGGATTTCTCCCTATTTCACATCCACTAATGTACCCATAGAAGTTTCCTAGTAGTTGTACATTATCTCTTACTCTTCCATTTTAATTGGATTTTGGTGGTGAAGAAAGATATACTCCTTAGCTTTTCTGAATCTGAACCCAAAGTCTATCTCCAAAATTTACACTCAATGCCTCTACTTCAATGGGAAATCAATCAAAGTAATAACAATGGGAAAACAAGCAAATCTATTGATGAATATGAGAATTATGATAGAATCATACTTTTGGTTTTTGACCAGAGAGTTGGCCTATATGTTGAATGGAAAATGAAATTATCCTATACCACTGCAGCCCAATACTGCAGCCTTAACAGAAGTAAAAATAATAACAATGGTATTGCATCACAACAACCCCTATCATACCAGAAGCTCATATGATTAACCCTTTCCACTTTTCCACATGTAAATCAAATTACATGAGATTCAAAAAATTCATTTTACAGTTAATTGTGGATTATAGAATTTAGAAATTGAGTGATGAATTAATGTCTTTTATCTTTTCAAACTAAGTTGTTTATCAGATTATTTCCTATGAATCATGGTAACTCAGTGCTGCCCTTTAAATCTCCTCTCATTTTCTATGCTGTAATTGTGAACTCTGTATTCAATTACTTTCCATTTTCTACCAAAATGCTATTGTTTTACTTCAGAAAGTTGATATGAACTGGATATACAATTTTACCTTATTTTTTGTAAAATCCAAATGTCTTTTATCCCTTAGTCTTTGAGCTTTGTTTTTGAATGTTCCTGCTAGATAATTTTCACTTCTTACACCAGTCTATTTTAACTGGAATTCTCAGAGTGGATACATTCTGAATGTAATACCTATAACTCTATTTTAACTCAGTATTTTAATTCTTCATTTTCCAACATAGTGAGAACTATGGTATTATTTTCAAATTTATAATCTCATCTATATTTTTGTTGGTATTTGACATCTGTGATGCTGCTGTTTTATCTTCTCCACAGCCCCTCTCTTAAGTGAAAGAAAGGAGCATCCAGAGAAAGCACAATAGTATTAGCCAGTCCAAAAGATGTCATTCTAAACCACAGGCTTATCACCCTTGAAACGCTTAAAACTCTGCGCACTGAGCCGGTTTTCTCAGGTTATAACTTTTTGGTGACCTTAATAATAATAATAATAAAAAGCCTTTATACTTTTATTACCCACTTCACTAAGGAGTCTTATACTATCGCCACTTTGTTTCCAATGTAAACCATCTTTTCTTCGCTGGCTCACAATAGACAGTGTGGTATTCCATAAAGCTTTCTGCTCTCAGACTCTGCACTCATGATCATTATCTTTGCCAACAATTTCATTTTCTGCATTTTCCCTTGTGTAATGTCCTAGCAATTGTGTGTGGTTGGTTTGCTCTATCCAAATGGCTTTCAAGCAGAACACATGCTTCAAATTCACTTAAGCACTTGGGCCACATGGGAATTATCTATTACTTAGGGTACTCTCACAGACCACATTTCTATTAGTGTGATAATCATGTCCTTCCCAATCCAAGGGAAAAAATAATGTAAGGTCACTATGTGTGTGAGTTCAAAGCAAATAGCATTGGAAGTCTGCAAATGCATTGATGTATCCTGAACATTTAAATCTTTCAGTTCCTGCCAATGTAGTCAGAGCTGTAAAATTTAATTAAGATCTAACTTAGGCATATTTATTTCACTTTGATCTTCATATATCTCTTCCATTTCCCTTTCTCATTTTACTTATTTATTTACTTTTAGCCAACACAAAGGATATGTATATTTTAGTGAGATTTTTTTTTTTTTCAGTATCATCTAATTGCTATAATGTCCAAAATTACAGATGTCAAGCTATCAGGCAGGGGAGCTATTCCACATGTAAAAATTGCCCTAAAATTGACATGAAATATTCATGTTTTACTATTCCTGAGCCAAGGAATAAAAAAATAGGATGATGAAGACATGCTAAAATAAGCTTGCCTTTCCATTTAAAATGTTTTTTTGTTGAACAAATCTGTGGAGGAAAGGCAGAGGTAGAAGATTTCAAGAAACATCCATTGATCAGTGATCAGCTTCAGTATAAAAGTA
Organism: Raphicerus campestris; assembly: GCA_006410735.1. NCBI lineage: Eukaryota > Metazoa > Chordata > Mammalia > Artiodactyla > Bovidae > Raphicerus > Raphicerus campestris. Next base: position 68,213 of record SJYW01017222.1, read on the forward strand.
ACCTTTTCATTCTCACAACAAGAATTAAGCATTATGTACATATAGTATCCAGATTTAGCTTCCAATTACATTTCTATTTCTCTAATCTGGTGGCTCAGATGGTAAAGAATCTGCCTGCAGTGCAGGAGACCCAGTTTCTATCCCTGGTTTGGAGGATCCCATGCAGAAGGGAAAGGCAACACACTACAGAATTCTTGCCTGGGAAATGCCATGGACAGAGGAGCCAGGCAGGCTACCGTCCATGTAAAGAGCTGGACATGACTGAGTGACCAGCACTTTCACTTTCCCTTTTCCTCTCTCGCCCTCTCTCTCTCTTTTTCTCTGTCTTCACTTACCTTCGCCAGTGCTCTATTTGAGTTCTTATGTTGCATAATTCTATTTTATCTTGTATTTATTCCATTAACAATAAAATATAATTTTTTCATGATAGTCTTCTTTTATATATGGATATAAACTAGTTTACCCTACTAGTCTATGTAGATATTAGTTTATTTTCTCTTTTTTATGGCTGGATATTTACATCTAGAGAGATTTCTAGTTGTGTCTGAGTTTCTTTCCCTCATTTTCCACAATAAAAAATGTAGCTACAAAGCTCCTTCCTGATTCCTGTGGTGTAAATATGGATGTGACTGTGTAAATGAATACAGCCTCTGAGAGACGGCAGAATGACATTTTGGACAGAACTAAACCCTGGTAAATTTGCAAGGCAGAGTATTTACATCAGGACTCAATTTCCCAGCTCAATTTTTTTTTTTAAAGAAACCTCTGCATATCAAGTCACAAGGTATTCATCACCAGTTCAGTTGCTCAGTTGTGTCCAACTCTTTGCAACCCCATGGACTGCAGCACTCCAGACCTCCCTGTCCATCACCAACTCCCAAAGTTTATTACTCAAACTCAAGTCCTTTGAGTCAGTGATGCCATCCAATCATCAGATTCTCTGTTGTCCCCTTCTCCTCCTCCTCCTGCCTTCAGCCTTTCCCAGAATCAGGGTCTTCCCCAATGAGTCACTTCTTCACATCAGATTGCCAACGTATTGGATTTTCAGCTTCAACATCAGTTCTTTCAATGAATATTACAGCCTGATTTCCTTTAGGATGGACTGGTTGAATCTCCTTGCAGACCAAGGGACTCTCAAGAGTCTTCTCCAATGCCACAGTTCAAAAACATCAATTCTTCAGTGCTCAGCTTTGTTTATAATCCAATTCTCACATCCATGACTACTGGAAAAACTATAGCTTTGACTAGACAGACCTTTGTTGGTAAAGTAACGTGTCTGCTTTTTAATATGCTATCTAAGTCAGTTATAACTTTTATTCCAAGGAGCAAGCATCTTTTAATTTCATGGATGCAATCACCATCTGCAGTGATTTTGGAGCCCAGAAAAATAAAGTCAGGCACTGTTTCCACTGTTTCCCCATCTATTTGCCATGAAGTGACAGGACTGGATGTCATGATCTTAGTTTTCTGAATGCTGAGCTTTAAGCCAACTCTTTCACTCTTCTCTTTCACTTTCATCAAGAGGCTTTTTAGTTCTTCTTCACTTTCTGCCATCAGGGTGGTGTCATCTGCATATCTGAAGTTATTGATATCTCTCCCAGCAATCTTGATTCCAGCTTGTGCTTTATCCAATCCAGCATTTCTCATGATGTACTCTGCATAAAATTAGATAAACAGGGTGACAGTATACAGCCTTGATGAACTTCTTTGCCAATTTGGAACCAGTCTGTTGTTCCATGTCCAGTTCTAACTGTTGCTTCTTGACCTGCATACAAATTTCTCAGGAGGCAGGTAAGGTCGTCTGCTATTCCCATCTCCTTAAGAATTTTCCACAGTTTGTTGTGATCCACTCGTTCAAAGGCTTTGGCATAGTCAATAAAGCAGAAGAAGCGGTTTTTCTGGAGCTCTCTTGCTTTTTTGATGATCTAACAGATGTTGGCAATTTGATCTCTGGTTTCTCTGCCTTTTCTAAATCTAGCTTGAACATACAGAAGTTCACAGTTCACGTATTGCCAAAGCCTGGCTTGGAGAATTTTGAGCATTACTTTACTAGCATGTGGAATGAGGGCAATTGTGAGTTAGTTTGAGCATTCTTTGGCATTGCCTTTCTTTGGAATTGGAATGANGCAGAGGAGAGATGTATTATATAATAATCCCTGAATTGATTTGACCATAGAACTCATTGGTGTGTGTTTGTGTGTGTGTGTGTGTGTGTGTGTGTGTGTGGTGTCTCACTAGCATTTTGGAAAAATAAAAAAAAACAAATGGGGAGATGCTACTGAAGAAAATGATAAGATATTCCAGGAACATGAGCACATAAATGATATGACAACTTTAAAAACCCATCAAAATAACAATGTGTAAAATACTTTACAAATGAAAGATTGATTCAAAATGATGAATGGGGTCTACATTAATTGTCATGTTGAGAGGGAAGACCTTAAAAGCCATTACCACAGTTGGTATAAACAGAAGATGACATATGTGTGAAAATTTTACTTTGGAACATTTTAAGGAAATCAATGTTTTGTCATAATTTGTTACTGTCCATATTGTCATATTAAACCTTGAAAATTTGAAATATTTATCCATTAATAAATCTAAAATATCTATCTGCAAAAAATTCCATCAAGAACTTAAACAATAAATTAAATGTCGATAACTAAATTTTGAAAGGAGCATGTCAAGGCTGTATATCATCACCCTGCTTATTTAACTTATATGCAGAGTACATCATGTGAAATGCCAGGATGATTGAAGCACAAACTGGAATCAAGATTGCCAGGAGAAATATCAACAACCTCAGATACGCAGAGGATACCACTCCTAATGGCGGAAAGCAAAGAGGAACTAAGGGGCCTGTTGATGAGGGTAAAAGAGGAGAATGAAAAACCTGGCTTAAAGCTCTACATTAAAAAAAAAAACCAAGATCATGGCATCCAGTGCCATCACTTCATGGCAAATAGATGAGAGGAAAAGCAGAATTCATGACAAATTTTATTTTCTTGGGCTCCAAAATCACTGCAGATGGTGACTGCAGACATGAAATTAAAAGACACTTGCTCCGACAAACATGGATAGTGTATTAAAAATCAGAAACATCACTTTGCTGGAAAAGGTCCATATAATCAAAGTGATAGTTTTTCCAGTAGTCACATATGGATGTGCAACTTGGAGCATAAAGAAGGCTGAGCACCATAGAATTAATGCTCTCCAATTGTGCTGGAGAAGACTCTTGAGAGTCCCTTGGAGAGCAAGGCGATCAAACCAGTCAATCCTAAAGGAAATAATATGTGTGTTATGTGTTAGTTGCTCAGTCATGTCTGACTCTTTGCAACCCCATGGACTGTAGCCTGTCAGGCTCTTCTGTCCAAGGAATTTTCCAGGCAAAAATATTGGAGTGGGTTGACATTTCCTACTGATGCTCTTTTCAAACCAAGACTCAAACCTGGGTCTCCAGCCTCAGGGTCAGATTCTCTCCTGTCTGAGCCACCAAGAAAGCCCTGAATATTCACTGGAAAGATTGTTGCTGAAGCTGAAGCTACAATACTTTGGCCACCTGATGTGAAAGCCAAGTCACTGGAAAAGACCCTGATGCTGAGAAAGACTAAAAGCAGGAGGAGAAGCAGGCTACTGAAGATGAGATAGTTGCTGCATGAGATGGATGAGATGGCATCACTAAATTGGTGGACTTGAGTTTGAGCAAACTCCAGGAAAAAGTGAAGGATAGCCCGGCGTGCAGCAGTTCATGGGGTTACACAGTCAGACACGACTTAGTGACTGAACGATACTGGTAATGGAGGCAAAGTAGTAATGTTACCTATAAGCATGCATTATGCGTGCATGTATTTTCTGCACATACATCTAAATATAAAGAAGTGAACAACCCAAAGAGAAATAAAAAATGACTTTGAATAGGCAATTCACATAAAAAGAAATACAAATGATAACATACTTATAAAAATATTTCAGTTCAGTTCAGTTCAGTCTCTCAGTTGTGTCCGACTCTTTGTGACTCCATGATTGCAGCACGCCAGGCCTCTCTGCCCATCAGCAACTCCCGGAGTTCACTCAGTCTCATCCATCAAGTCAGTGATGCCATCCAGCCATCTCATCCTCGGTCGTCCCCTTCTTCTTCTGCCCTCAATCCCTCCCAGCATCAAAGTCTTTTCCAATGAGTCAACTCTTCGCATGAGATGGCCAAAGTACTGGAGTTTCAGCTTTAGCAACATTCCTTCCAAAGAAATCCCAGGGTTGATCTACTTCAGAATGGACTGGTTGGATCTCCTTCCAGTCCAAGGGACACTCAAGACTCTTCTCCAACACTGCAGTTCAAAAGCATCAATTCTTTGGCGCTCAGCCTTCTTCACAATCCAACTCTTTAACCTCACTAATATTGAGGTTAATAACAGTAATGCAAAGGGAAAACAACATAAGCTATCATTTTTGCTTTTTATTCTTAAAACTTAAAATGTCTGAAATAACCCAGTGTTGGTGAAGTAAAGGTAAACCAGAGAAATTCCACTGTGGAAAGGAATCTAAAAGAGTACTTTTTAGAGACCAACTTAAAATCCAGCATTTATCAACATCTTCTATTAGGTATTTGATAAGATATGTGGTAACCTGTTAAAATTAACACTTTTTTGAGAGTGAGATTTGTAACAGGCAATGAGAAGGAAGACATTTTTTTGTGTCTTACACCCTTCATATTTTACATTGAAAATACAATACTATAATGACTGTTAAATTTATTTATAAGAAAAATATATATTTGGTTATCCAGATGACCAAAATATATTTTCCATATATTCTCTTTATCCACAGTTCTTGGTTCATAGTTCCTCAAATCCTTGGAATTCCCTAAGTGTTGAGAATAAAAAATGTCTTATGTTTTAATGAGGTGACTTTTGAAAAGGACCTAAGAAAGGAGGCTAGTTACCAGAGGATCCAACCTGTGATTCAAGGGTTGGAGCTTTCAGTCTCACCCTCTGACCTCCTGGGATGAGAGAAAAGCTAAAAGCTAAGTTTTATCACTAATGGCTGATGAATTAATCAATCAGACCTGACTGTAGCCATGAAATTAAGACGTGTACTCTTTGGATGGAAAGCTATGACCAACCTAGACAGCATATTAAAAAGCAAAGACATCACTTTGCTGACAAAGGTCTGTATAGTCAAAGCTATGGTTTTTCCAGTAGTCATGTACAGATGTGAGAATTGGACCATAATGAAGGCTGAGGGCCAAAGAATTGATGCCTTCAAATTGTGGTGCTGGAGAAGACTTTCATGAATCCCTTGGACAATGAGGAGATGAAACAGTCAGTCTCAAAGGAAATCAATCTTGTATATTCATTGGAAGGACTGATGCTGAAGCTGAAGCTCCAATAATTTGGCCACCTGACACATGTACACAACTCACTGGAAAAAATCCAGATGCTGGGAAAGATGGAAGGCAAGAAGAAATAGGGTCAACAGAGGATGAGATAGTTGGATGCATCACTGACTCAATGAACATGAGTTTGAGCAAGCTCCAGGAGACAGTGAAGGACAGAGAAACCTAGTGTGTTACAGTTGATGGGGTTGAAAGTGGTCAGACATGACTTAGCAACTGAACAACAACAAATCCTAAAAGGACAGTGTTCAGAAAGCTTCCAGGCTGGTGAACAGACGAAGATATGAGGAGAACGGGCCCTGGAGAGGATAGGGGAGCCTTGAGCACCTTCCCACCAACCTTCCCTTATTCATCTCTTCATCTGGCTGTTCCTGAGTTACATTTTTGTTATGATAAACCAGTGACCTATAAAATGCCTCTGAGTACTATGAACATCTCTAGCAAATTAAAGAAACCCAAGAAAGGGTGAAATCTATGACCTAATAACCTTTATTTTGACAACATCTGAAATCCAAGGATAACATTTTAGGAACCCCCAAAGTGTAGCCAGTTAGTCAGAAATAGAGGTGACAACCCAAAATTGTGATTGATGTCTGAGTGGGGGAAGGAGGTAATCTTGTAGGGCTGAACCCTAAACCTGAGGAATCAGGTTCTATATCTGGGTAGATAGTGTCAGAATTGAGATGGATTGTAGGATGCCCAATTGATGTGTGAATTCTTGGAGGTGTGAACAAATAACCCCACAAACTTTGAAACTGGGTCTAGGAACTCCATTAATGACTGAAAATAATGGTAAATGCACAAGAGACTGCATATCACTTAAAAATTATAACTAGAGCAGTCTTTTAAGATAAANTGAACAAATAACCCCACACACTTTGAAACTGGGTCTAGGAACTCCATTAATGACTGAAAATAATGGTAAATGCACAAGAGACTGCATATCACTTAAAAATTATAACTAGAGCAGTCTTTTAAGATAAAAGATTTTATTTTTAAATTTTAATAATCAAATAGTGAAATTTCTTAGAGTAGAAGGTAGTTATCCATAGGAACAAAAAATTACCATTTTAAACCATTTCCAGAACTAGAATGCTCATTACTAGACATGTAGACTCATAATAAAATAGTAATATAGTCAAATATGCATTACACTATATTGAAACAGTCATACATTTTGCAATCTTTAATTCTCATAACAGTGAGTAAAGAGCTTTTGCTTACAGTCTTTTAAACCAAAATCAAAATAATATTATCAAAATTTCCTAATAAGCTATTGCAACTGAAATTTTGGTGTATGGCAAAACCAATACAGCATTGTAAAGTAAGATAAAGTAAAAAAAAATGTAAATTTTGGCCCATTATTTGCCAGTGGAGTCAGTGGCTTTGTCCTTGGTGGTTTCTCTATCTGAAATGTTTGTACTTTGCCTGACGATTCATATCTCTACTCAGATGTTAGCATATTAGAGGGTGTCAACCCAATCTCCTGTTTAAAACGATAACACCAATTTTTATGTTATTACTTACATTCCATATTCTACCTACATTTGCCTCTTATCCTTATCAAGACCTAGAGAATATACCTATTTTTAGGTATATTCCATGCTGAGCTTCCCTGTTAGCTCCTCTGCCTGCAATACAGTAGACCCCAGTTCGATTCTTGGTCAGGAAGATCCTCTGGAGAAAAGATAGGCTACTTATTCCAGTATTCATGGGCTTTCCTGGTGGCTCAGATGGTAAAAAAAAAATCCACCTGCAATGTGTGAGACCTGGATTCGATCCCTGGGTGGAGAAGATCTTCTTGAGGAGGGCATGGCAACCCACTCCAGTGTTCTTGCCTGGGGAATCCCCATGGAAAGAGGAGCCTGGCAGGCTATAGTCGAAGGGGTTGCAAATAGTTGGACACGACTGAGTGACTAAGGAAAGTACAGCACATCTTCCCTGTTAGACTGTAAACTCTCTGATTTTAGTGGATATATGTATCTTTATTTACTGAAACATAGCAAGCATTCACAGAGAAGGCAATGGCACCCCACTCCAGTACTCTTGCCTGGAAAATCCCATGGACGGAGGAGCCTGGTAGTCTGCCGTCCATGGGGTCGCTAAGAGTCAGANAACCCAGGGATCAAACTCTTCCATATTGCAGGCAGATTCTGTATAGTCTGAGCCACCAGGGAAGCCCATATATAGTATCAGTAGTGTATATATGTTAATCCCAATCCCCCAGTCATCCCATTCTTCCCCTTCCTCCTTGGTATTCATACATTTGTTCTCAACAGTTATGTCTCTATTTCTGCTTTGTAAATAAGATTGCCTGTACCATTATTTCTCAGATTCCACATATATGTATTAATATGAAATATTTGTTTTTCTACTTCTGACTTCAGTATGTATCACAGTCTCTAGGTCCATCCATATCTCTCCAAATAAACCAATTTTGTTCCTTTTTATTGGTAAGTAATTTTCTATTGTATATATATATATCTCATCTTATTTGCCTATACCTCTGTTGATGGACATTTAGCTAGTATAAACAGTGCTACAGTGAGCACTGGGGTACATGTGTCTTTTTGAATTTATAATTTTCTGGGTACATGCCCAGTAGGGAAATTGCTGGGTCACATGGTAAAGAATCCACCTGCCAAGGAAGAAGAAGCAAGAGATGCAGTTTCAATCCCTGGGTGGAGCAGATCCCCTGGAGTAGGAAATGGCAACCAGTATTCTTGCCTGGAGAATCCCATGGATGAAGGAACCTGGTGGGCTGCAGTCCATGGGGTCACTAAGAGTGGACAAGNAAGAGATGCAGTTTCAATCCCTGGGTGGAGCAGATCCCCTGGAGTAGGAAATGGCAACCAGTATTCTTGCCTGGAGAATCCCATGGATGAAGGAACCTGGTGGGCTGCAGTCCATGGGGTCACTAAGAGTGGACAAGACTGAGCGACTTCACTTTCACTTTTCACTTTCATGCATTGGAGAAGGAAATGGCAACCCACTCCAATGTGCTTGCCTGGAGAATCCCAGGGACAGGGGAGCCTGGTGGGCTGCCGTCTATGGGGTCGCACAGAGTTGGACACGACTGAAGCCACTTAGCAGCAGCAGCAGCAGTTTTATTATTGAAAATCTCAAGAGAAATATACTATATTTCCCCTCTAAGGAATATTTAAAGTGTATTACATCTTTAATATTTTCACATTAGTTTATATCCTATTAGTCAGAATTCTTGTTTCCTGTTAATTCCTATAGTATTTAAATGCATACATAAGTCATATGGAACATTAGGGACACTGTTTATTTTGTCTGTTTTTTCCTGAATATATCTTTTGGCCAAAAAGTTTGTTTGGGTTTTCCAATAACGTCTTATGGGAATATTATATCATAAACCTTTGTTTATATGCAGGTTTTATGGTAATGTGAAATATACATTGAAAAATTGAAAAGAGCTTCAGGTGAAGCTAATATTGACACAATTTTTACAAATCTTATCACAGTCTTAAAGATAATCAAATCTCTTAAAGCTTGGAATTGTGTCATTTTCAAACAATTTCTTATGAACCTGACAGGAAACATTTGCCTCAACATATTAATTGCTCTATTAACTCTAAAATTTAATGGCAAAATCAGCATAGAAAATATTAAGAGTGAAATTCCTCCACTTGCAATCTTTGCAGAATAGTTTTTAGCCAAGAGATTTTGGCACACAGAGCGTGTTCTTCTCATTTATCATGAGGAGAAATAAATGTCAGTAAACTTTGGCTCAAAAAGAAGTACTAAAGCCTACTAACCAATAGGCTTTTGAGAAATACTGTAGATCTCATGGGCGAATTTGAATAAAATTTTGAAGGAAAAAAATGACTTGCAGTTTAGAGGAGAAAGAGGTTTTTCACATTAAGCAAGCAAATGAACTGAGATGCACATGGACGAACTCTCTCTGATAAGTTCCAAACTCAGAAAGGCACAGAGTCCCCTCAAATGATTCTGTTGGGTGGGGAAAGATGTGAGGGTTGTAGTCCTAGGTCCCAGATAATTTCTGCTATCTGTTCCATTTCCTGAGAGACAAGCTATTTGCTGCTGTAGCAAAGAATATGGATAGGTTTCTTCTGATTACCTTGAAGATTTTAGTATTTCAGGAGATTCTTACAGATTTATTAGATGCTGATGTTTCGAAATGAGCATTTCGTTTCTCTTCACATCTTACAAATAACTCTGATTTTCTCTTTCACTACAGACTTCCCTGGTAGCTCAGCTGGTAAAGAATCTGCCTGCAATGCAGGAGACTCTGGTTCTATTCCTGGGTTGAGAAGATCCCCTGGAGAAGGAATAGATTACCCATTCCAGTATTCTTGGGTCTCCCTAGTGGCTTAGCTAGTAAAGAATCTGCCTGTAATGCAGGAGACCTGGGTTCAATTACTGGATTGGGAAGATCCTCTGGAGAAGGTAATGGCTACCCACTCCAGTATTCTAGCCTGGAATTCCATGGACTCTATAGTCTGGGGTCACAAAGAGTCAGACAGGACTGAGCGACTTTCACTTTTCTTTCTCTTTAACTAAAAAGGATTATCCTTTTCTTTATCCAACTCTTGGTTCTGACTCTACATACATGAGAAGAGAAAGTAATCTGTGGGAAAATAGTTGCTCTTCTCTGCCAGTAGAGTTCCGTGGTTGTGAACAGCCTCAAGCCCAATCTCTGGCCTTATTCCTATGTTCTCAAGCCCTGGTTGTCTCCACAGAGTCCATTTTCTATGATATGCTGAAGCCAGTCAATTACACTTTTTCCCTTGCCAGAAGTCACAAGTGAGTATCGTATACTACTAGAACGCCTCATTTTCATTGCCTTGCTTGTCTTGTATTTCTTCTTACTTCCCACAATCACCAAGCAGTCAGCTTTCTATCATTTATCTCTTTTATTTTTCTTGTTGCTTTGCATTAATGTGACGTTTGCATCTGGTTTGTATTTTCTGAGTATGTCATGGGATATTGATGGTAAGGATTAATCATTATCATATAGCAACTATCATAACGGAAAGTCTTTGAGTCTGCATCTGGGTTTTTTTTTTTCTTTCTTTTTTTAAATTCAATTACTTATATGATTGGAAGCAGTATCTTCCATAATCTAAAACTTCCTAAAAGCCGTAATCAAATCTTTCCAAAACCTTAATGCACACAGGCAAGATCCTCAAATTTAAATATTCTAACAGATGTACTTATTTTCACATAATATAATACGCTTCACAACTTTATTTTTTAAGTCTTAAATTATTTCTCCAGCTGAGTGAGCACATGATCGACATGCTCACGAGATGGTTTAAAGGGATCATTTTCAAATCCAATCCATTTTCTCTCTAATAATATTCATGAGCTTACTGTGCTTAGTGTCTGACTCTTTGCAAACCCATTGTACTATAGCCCGCCAGACTCCTCTGCCCATGGGATTTCCTAGGCAAGAATATTGGAGTAAGTTGCAATTTCCTTCTCCAGAGGATCTTCCCAACCCAAGGATGGAAAGTTTTTCTCCGGTGTCTCGTGCACTGCAAGCAGATTCTTTAACTGCTGAGCCATTAAGGAAGCCCAATAATATTCATATCCCTTCCTAAAAAACGTCTTCCTTCTTACATTTAGAAATTCACCTACTTTGTATAGTCTCAGAGGCTTCCAATTTCTTTTGGGGTACTTAAAAATACATTTTATTTTAATTTGTATTTCTCTGGTAATGAGTGATGTTGAGCATCTTTTCATGTGTTTAACATATTCTGGAAGTTAATTCTTTTGTCAGTTGTTTCATTAGCAATTATTTTCTCCCATTGTGAGAATGGGGTAAGTGATGGGAGGGAGGTTCAAAAGGGAGGGGGCTTATGTAAATAGATGGCTGATTCACACATTGATGTTTGGTTAAAACCAACACAATATTGTAAAGCAATTTTCCTCTAATTAAAAATATATAAAGTTTTAAAAAATACAAAAAAAAGATACAGAATATTATAAAATAAAAATCTATTTTAAGTAATTATCGTGGATAAACTCTCTTGATTAGAGGCATCTTAATAAGATGGAATATTTGCTGAACATGTGTATTTGGAAAGAAAATAAAGAAGTTATTCTCTAATGAAGTTATATAAGATTTTGTTTTTGGCATTGTCATTAACAAAGCATAATACTTTTGTGCTCTTGTTTATTCAGTAATAATACCTTATATCCATGGCCACAGTGATTTGATCCAAATGGTTATATCATAGACCCATCTAGTCAAAGCTCTGGTTTTTCCAGTAGTCATGTATGGATGTGAGAATTGGACTTTAAAGAAAACTGAGTGCCAAAGTGCCAAACTGATGCTTTTGAACTGTGGTGTCAGAGAAGATTCTTGAGAGTCCCTTGGACTGCAAGGAGATCAAACCAGTCAATCTTAAGGGAAATCAGTCCTGAATATTCATTGGAAGGACTGGTGCTGAAGCTGAAACTCCAATACTTTCGTCACCTGATGTGAAGAAGTAACTCCTTAGAAAAGACCCTGATCCTGGGAAAGAGTGAAGGCAGGAGGAAAAGGGGACGACAGAGGATGAGATGGTTGGATGGCATCACTGACTCAATGGACATGAGTTTGAGCAAGTTCCAGGGGTTGGTGATGGTCACTGAAACCTGGACTGTGGCAGTCCACGGGGTCACAAAGAGTTGGACACAACTAAGCAACTGAACTGAGCTGAACTGAAACCAAGGGTATCAAGGACCTTATTTTCTGAGCATTATTTCAACCTGGATTAGAAAAGGTGTTGTTACTTTTTTTTTTTTTCTGATAAAAAATTTAACAAACTTCCAAGCATGTGATTCTGGGTTTACAAATAGCTATAAATTCTGTCTTGGAAATAGATACCACAAGGAGAGGAAGAGGGTAGTCTTTTGAGTTGAATTTTTGGACATCCCAGCCCTTTGCAATTGCTTGAGAGGTGAAGATGCATTTTATGACCAAGAAAATTGAATTGGTCTTTTGTGTTTTTTTAACTCAATGCTGAACATTGTGGATGTTATTGTTTGTTTGGCTTTTCTCTTATCTTTTAAATATTGTTGAATTTGTTTTAACAGTTACACTGCTTGCAGATTAGCTTGATCTTTTCTAAGGTTCTTGTTGTTGTTGTTGTTCAGGTTGTTGTTGCTGTTTTGAGGGCCTAAAGTCCCCTAAGACTCTTCTAATGCTGCCACTAAAGCATAACTATTCTGGTGCCTTTCATGAGCACCACCGTGTGTTTCTGAGGTCTGTATCTCTGTCTATGCATAATTGAAACATATCCAACAGTTTGGGAGTCCTGGGAATTGTTTAGGTTGCAGTTCCTTGGGACTAGTTCTTTGCCTACCCACCCTTATAAACTTCTATGCTTGCTTCAATGCATGTACAGGTAATTTGACACAACTTGGTCCATTTTGTTTCTCTGTTTGCTTTTTTTTTTAATTTAAATTTATTTATCTTCATTGGAGGTGAATTACTTTACAATATTGTATTGGTTTTGCCATACATCAACATGAATCTGGCAAGGGTGTACAAGTGTTCCCCTACCTAAACTCCCCCGTACCATCCCTCTGGGTCATCCTAGTGCACCAGCCCCAAGCATCCTATATCCTGCATCGAACCTAGACTGGCGATTCCTTTCTTATACATATTTCAATGCCACTCTCCCAAATCATCCCACCCTCTCCCTCTCCCACAGAGTCCAAAAGACTGTTTCATACATTTGTGTCTCTTTTGCTGTCTCGCATACAGGGCTATCGTTACCATCTTTCTAACTTCCATATATATGCGTTAATATACTCTGTTGGTGTTTTTCTTTCTGGCTTACTTCAGTCTGTATAATAGGTTCCAGTTTCATCCACCTCATTAGAACTGATTCAAATGTATTCTTTTTAATGGCTGAGTAATACTCCATTGTGTATATGTACCACAGCTTTCTGCTTGCTTTTTTTTTTTCTACCTCAGCTTGGCATTCTTCTCTGAGCTGTGTAGAGTTTCCTCTTTTACACTTACCTGGCAGCATGTCACAAATTTTCTTTTTTGTTTTTGGGCACGTTTTTCCCAGGACTTAACTGTTTTCTTTTTGGGGTCATGCTTTTGGTTTAAGAACTATTTCTTAGCCCTAGATATCTTGAATATAGAGTCTTTTTTTTTAATCTAAATTTTGTTAAGTTTTATGTTTTACATTTTACTGTGTGATCCATTTCAAGTCTATTTTTGTATAATGTGTAAAACTTAGGTCAAGATTTTTTTTTCCACCTGTGAATGTCTGGTTTGTTGAAAAGATTATCTTTCCTCCATTTAATTGCTTCTGCCTTTGTGAAAAATCAACTTCAGAGGCTAAGTTTTTCTACAAACAAGAGATGAGAGGGGTGAGGGGTCTATCTTTGGATGGCCCCATGGGATTCTGCTTAGTTCAGTTCAGTCGTTCAGTCGTGTCTGACTCTTTGCAACCCCATGAATCGCAGCACGCCAGGCCTCCCTGTCCATGACCATCTCTCGGAGTTCACTCAGACTCACGTCCATCAAGTCCATGAAGCCATCCAGCCATCTCATCCTCGGTCGTCCCCTTCTCCTCCTGCCCCCAGTTCCTCCCAGCATCAGAGTCTTCTCCAGTGAGTCAACTCTTCACATGAGGTGGCCAAAGTACTGGAGTTTCAGCTTTAGCATCATTCCTTCGAAAGAAATCCCAGGGTTGATCTCCTTCAGAATGGACTGGTTGGATCTCCTTGCAGTCCGAGGGACTCTCAAGAGTCTTCTCCAGCACCACAGTTCCAAAGCATCAATTCTTCGGTGCTCAGCCTTCTTCACAGTCCAACTCTCACATCCATACATAACCACAGGAAAAACCATAGCCTTGACTAGACGGACCTTAGTCAGCAAAGTAATGTCTCTGCTTTTAAATATGCTATCTAGGTTGGTCATAATTTTTCTTCCAAGGTCTTAAAGTGTCTCTAAATTCTTGCCCCCATATACTTTGATGATTTCTTATGCTATCTCTCATATAAGCTAATGGTAAGTAAATTTTTTCCCCAAATCAAATTATACATTAATTGCAAATCCCAGATCTCAACAGCTTCTGAAAAAATATATAGATATAGATATAGATATAGTCCCCATTTCTCTTTCTGTCAGGATAATCAGGAGATCTCATCACTTGGATTTTATGTAAATTGGCAATCTCCTTCCTCAATTTACTCCCCAGAAACTTAAGCATTTCCCAGGGAGCTGTTTCACAAATACTTTGAGACAGTTATCTAAGTTTCTTCTGCTCCAGCCTACTTGCTTTGCCAAACTATCCTCATTCATGGTGTTGCTGCTGTTCCCAAGACCCCCATTTGACTAAACATAGCTTTTCTCATCTTCCAACTTCCAGGGTCGCCTCTTGCCCCATTGAAGTATATGACATCAGTGAAGAAAAATGGTTCTTTTGCAAGTCATCCATCCTCTTAAAAATGACCACAACACAACTGAAACCAAGTAGTACTTTAACTATATTTCCACTAAAATATCACAGATTGTGGGTGAAGTATACATCACAAAAGAATGGTTTTATGCTTCTCTGGGAAACCCTGGACNTCTTCCAACTTCCAGGGTCGCCTCTTGCCCCATTGAAGTATATGACATCAGTGAAGAAAAATGGTTCTTTTGCAAGTCATCCATCCTCTTAAAAACGACCACAACACAACTGAAACCAAGTAGTACTTTAACTATATTTCCACTAAAATATCACAGATTGTGGGTGAAATATACATCACAAAAGAATGGTTTTATGCTTCTCCGGGAAACCCTGGACTAAGGTTTCTGTGAGGGTTAACCTGTGCCTTGCTTTTGACTGCAGGCTCATCTCCATGTACACTTTTCTCATCTTTACACTTCAGCTTAAATCTATTATAACTCTTCTTGGACTCTGATAGAGGGAAATTTAAAAGAGAGAGGGACTTTAACAATAAAAAAGAAATAAGTTTTTTAAAAGTATTTGTAAATATAGCTCTATGTTTTAGGCTTAATTCCAAGATTAAGATGTATGAAGTTACTGAATTTAGAGGAAATTTTTCCTAATGCCATTCAGCCTGATAGTGAAACAGGCAAGAAAAGAGAGAGGAGCTGTAGAATTTTTAGTTTTTTAGTTTGTTTTGTGGCTTAAAAAAAAAATTCTGAAAATCAAGATTTAAGTGAGTGCACAGCTGGAGAGCAGAGAGTTTGGCAAAGACTAAAATGGCAGTCACCCAACCCAGCTGTCTCATTACAATAAATCCTCAACAAGGCCTCCTGCATGGGGCAAAAAACATATGAAAGTGAAACAAATAATTACTTGAAGTGAGTGAGTTTGAATAGCTCTGTCATGATTTAAGATCCAAGTAAGTGTCTGGGAGTTGTTTAAATAGGACACAGAAGGAGACCTTAAGCAAAAGCATGCAGTCAGTTAGTTAATGGTGTTTGCAGATTCTGTGTTCACAATGGACCATGTTGCTGGTCTCCGTCCATCATGTATCCTGCTAACACAGTTATGTCCAACACAAGTAATGTAAGAGTCTGTGACTTTTACATCACATTCCCTTTTCTTCTATTTAAAAAAAGACAGTGTGGTGTGGGGGAGTAGGGGAGACTAGAAGAGATAAGGGGGAGGAGTAATTGATAGTGGTGATTAAAAAAAACTCTGTCTCTAAGTAAACTACCTAAAATACTCTCTATGCATTGGTACATCTTCTAAACTACCGGTTTCCCTTTCCTCCTTAGTCATGGGTTATGTTTGTAGAGTTGGTGTCTGCTCTTAATCACTGGTCTGGATTTCTGGGAGAAACAGCAGAGTTGGAGTCAGAGACTATGGTTGAAACGTGATGTTGTATTTTACAGCGCTCAATAACATAGATTTTCCTTAACTTAGTCAATTTTAACATAGACTTTCCTTAACTTAGTCAGTTTTAGTGCTCTTTTTAATCTGCCAAGATTGAATTTTAAATTAAATGAAATGAAATTGGATATACATGAAACTGTTGATATGTTGAAGGATAACGATTCAATTATTCCTTTGGGCCATCTCCCAGTACGTTAGTCTCAAGTCAAAATATCAACCTTTCTTTCAAGACTTTATAGATGCATTTACATTTTTTTTCTTAAAAAAATATGCATTCCATCTGGTATAGAGTTGTCAAAAAAGGTAGTTCCCTCTACATTGAAGATATAGTAAGCTACATAATTATGCCTGTTATAGTTTTTACTGCAATTTTTTTCACCTTACTTTGAATTGCAGTTAAATCTCTTTCAGATCAAAAAAAGAAATATCACAAATTTTGGCATTGTAACAAATTGACAAGTTTTATATCATTTACTAGCCATAATTTCTTTTTGAGATCAATATATTTACTTGTCACATTTTCAAACGGACTTTTTAGGCTTTGGTTGGGTTTTAAGCCATATAATTCATTTAAAAATTAGGTTCTGAATCCATGCTTTGGACACACTTGAACTTACACAGAAAGCTGCTATAAGCCAATTCATTATAACTGATTTTTAGAGGCAAGGAACTCTTTCCGTTCTCTTTTATCTATTCCTATAATTCACAAAATTAATGATTGAAGTTGCAAATTAAGTTCACCTGCAATACAATGTATGCTTTGATCACCGCTGAATTTTAAATTATTTTTACACTTTTAATCTAGACTAAAATCTTAGACTTATGAGTTGGCCTTGCAGACTCTAGAGCTTTTTCTTGTCATGAGTGTTCCTAAAATTTAATGTGGAGTTGTGAATATGAGGTCAAAAGCACTAAAATGGCTAAATGAGAGCATAAATATAACTAGAAAATGTGCAAGTGAGCACACACACATAGACCCATAATGTCTTTCTCAGTCAGCTTTATCAAAATAAAAATTTTATCTCTGATTGTCTCTGCTGCTTCATTTTTCGAAACCCCACAGTAGAACAGGAATCATCTGGTTTTTAATATTTAAAAAACAGTAATAGTATATAGAGAGGAAATACTTTTAAAAATATTGACTTATTTGGCAAAAATATTATCTTACTCAGGAAATTTCTGCCCTGCCCAGCTTGCCTTTTGATTGTTTAGAAATCAGTGTAAAACATATGAGATAAATACATGGGTATAGATTTTTGTTAAGACTTATAAAACATAAAATCTCACCATTTTTCCAGGAAATTATTAATTCTAGCTACAAAATATTAAGTTGGTTCAAAACTAATTGCAGTTTCTGCATTGTCGAAATTTGCCATCTGATATTGGAAAACTTTCTTAAATAAATGTGGTTATGTTATGTACCATTCCAATACTCATTTCTTTCTTTCTTTCTTTCTTTATTTGCTAATGACATTACTTGCTGCTTATTTTTTAGACTAGGGAAATGATGTTAGATGAAAAGCAAAATCTAGTGGTTTTATTTGATTTCAAAATGGGTTGTAAAGCAATGGAGATAACTCACAATATTAACAATGCGTTTGGCCCAGGAACTGCTAATGAATGTGCAGTGCAGCGGTGGTTCAAGAAGCTTTGCAAAGGAGATGAGAGCCTTGAAGATGAGGAGTGCAGTGGCCAGCCATCAGAAGTTGACAACAACTGATTAAGAGCAATTAAAGCTGATTCTCTTAAAACTATATGAAAAGTTGCTGAAGAACTCCACATTGACCATTCTACGGTCATTCAGTTTGAAACAAATTGGAAAGGTGAAAAAGCACAATAAGTGGGTACTTCATGAGCTAACTGAAAAAAAAAAAAGGCATTGTTTTGAAGGTCTTCCTTATACTATGCAACAAAAACAAACAATTTCTTAGTCAGATTGTGACATGTGACAAAAAGTAATGGGCTTCCCTGGTGGCTCAGAGGGTAAAACATCTGCCTGCATTGTTGGAGACCTGGGTTCGATCCCTGGGTTGGGAAGATCCCTTTGAGAAGGAAAAGGCAACCAAGTCCAGTATTCTTGCTTGGAAAATCCCATGGACAGAGAAGCCTGGTAGGCTACAGTCCGTGGGGTCACAAGAGTTGGACACGACTGAGCAACTTCACTTTCACTTTCCACTTTCATCCAGTTGGCGATGACCAGCCAGTGGATGGACCAAAAAGAAGCTCCAAAGCATTTTCCAAAGCCAAACTTGTACCGAAAAAAGGTTGTGGTCACTGTTTGGTGGTGTGCTGCTGGTCTGATTCAATACTGCTTTTTTAACCCCAGCAAAACCATTACATCTGGCAAGTATTTTCATCAAGTTGATGAGACGCATTGAAAACTACAACACCTGCAGCCAACATTTGTCAACCCAAGAAAAACCCAATTCTTCTCCACTACAATGCCAGACTGCATTTCAAAAGTTGAAAGTTTAGATTGGGCCATGAAGTTTTGCATCAACAACAATGTTCACCTGACCTCTTGCCAATGGACTACCACTTCTTCAAACATCTGGACAACTTTTTTCAGGAAAAATGCTTCCATGAGCAGCAGGAGACAGAAAATGGTTTCCAAGAATTTGTCAAATCCTGAAGCAAGGATTTTTACAATACAGGAATAAACAAACATTTCTTGCTGGCAAAAGTGTGTTGGTTGTATTAGCACCTATTTTGATTAATAAAGATGTGTTTGGGAGCCTAATTATGCTGTAAAATTCACAGTTAGAAACCACAATTACATTTGTACCAACCTAATAGTTCTGGCTGTAGGCATATACCCATTTTTTATGTGGATTGCTTGGTTAGAGTTTTATAGAGACAATAAATTTTATTCCCTTTCCTGATGTTCAAAATCTTTGAGAAAAACAGGTTGTAATGGAGATCAAAATACCAACTCTAATAATGTACATGCATCAGAGAATGTTGCTTTACTTCTGTAAAGAAATGAGTTCATTAATCCTTTACCTCTGGGCCACATGAAATTGTTGGCCATTGAATGCAGAGAATTTTTTTTTCTTTTTTTTTTAAATACTTTATTCTACGTTACAATACTGTATTGGTTTTGCCATACATTGACATGAATCAGCCACAGGTGTACACGATCTCCCAATGCCAAAGCCCCCTCCCACCTCCCACCCCATATCATCTCTCTGGATCATCCCATGCACCAGCCCCAAGCATCCTGTATCTGAATTGAACATAGACTGGCGCTTCGTTTCTTATATGATAGCATACATGTTTCAATGCCATTCTCTGAATGCAGAGAAATTAACAACAACAAAAAAATTCCTCTGGAATTTCCACTGATTCTGAAATGGGAGACTCTGTGGAGAATAAGCTCGGGTATTTCTTCCATATTATATGAAGCCATTGATCAGATAAGACAGTTTTTTTCATTCCATGGTGAAGAAAATGAAAGGGAAGCCAGCGGTGTTTTTGTAATAACTGTCCTTTATGTTTCCAGGAGCCTAGGGGAATGGAGGTTATCCATACAGCTTGTAAATAATTTCCTACTGTGTTCTTGATGCCAGTGCTTTGGGACTGCAGCTCAGTCACTTGGCCTAATCTTGAATTCTTGGTCAGAGCTTGGCTTTTTTTTTTTTTTCCAGTCATCTGATACATCCATATAATCACCTGACTTACACAGTCCAACTCTCCCTGTGATGACTTTGATCACCCTAGTCTATTTTGATTTTACTTTGTTTATTTGTTGACTCTGTAGATCCATAGAATCTTCCTTTCACATTGGTTATGGTTCCTAAAGGTGGCCTTTAAGCCTCTTGAATTTGAGCTTGATTTTGTAGATTTCATTTAAGTATTTTTCCTCAACCACTTTTTGAATTTTGTACAGCCTGTCTGTATCCCAAGCCCCAGAATGATATGTAGTGTGCCTTTTCTGACTCTGTATTTTGCCCAAGTCCTTATTCTGCTTTTCTCAGAACATTCTATCTTCTTTATCCTACCATTTCAGATTTTGCTATTTCTTTACATCCCAGAACAGAAGGTATCAAGGTATAAAAGCTGGATATAGACTTGAAAATATTAAGATCTAAATTTGTTTGCTACCTCCACAGACTTCAAAGATTTGTGATTTTAAACAAGTCACATAGCTTCAGTTCAGTTCAGTTGCTCAGTTGTGTCCAATTCTTTGCAACCCCATGGACTGCAGCATGTCAGGCTTCCCTGTCCATCACCAACTCCAGAGTTTGCTCTAACTCACTTCCATTGAGTCAGTAATGCCATCCAACCATCTCATCCTCTGTCATCCCCTTCTCCTCCTGCCTCCAATCTTTCCCAGCATCAGGGTCTTTCAAATGAGTCAGCTCTCCGCATCAGGTGGGCAAAGCATTGATTTTCAGCTTCAACATCAGTCCTTCCAATGAACACTCAGGACTGATCTCCTTTAGGATGGCCTGGTTGGATCTTCTTGCAGTCCAAGGGACTCTCAAGAGTCTTCTCCACAGTTCAAAAGCATCAATTCTTTGGTGCTCAGCTTTCTTTATAGTCCAACTCTCACATCCATACATGACTACTGGAAAAACCATAGCCTTGAGTAGACAGAACTTTGTTGGCAAAGTAATGTCTCTGCTTTCTAATATGCTGTCTAGGTTGGTCATAACTTTTCTTCCAAGGAGTAAGCATCTTTTAATTTCATGGCTGCAATCACCATCTGCAGTGATTTTGGAGCCCCCAAAAATAAAGTCTCTCAATGTTTCCACTTTTTCCCCATCTATTTCCCATGAAGTGATGAGACCAGATGTCATGATCTTTGTTTTCTGAATGTTGAGCTTTAAGCCAACTTTTTCACTCTCCTCTTTCACTTTCATCAAGAGGCTCTATAGGTCTTCACTTTCTGCCATCAGGTTAGTATCATCTGCATATCTGAGGTTATTGATATTTCTCCCAGCAATCTTGATTCCAGCCTGTGCTTCATCCAGCCCAGCATTTCTCATGATGTACTCTGCATATAAGTTAAATAAGCAGGATGACAATATACAGCCTTGACCTACTCCTTCTCCTATTTGGAACCAGTCTATTGTTCCACATCCAGTTCTAACTGTTGCTTCCTGACCTGCATACAGATTTCTCAAGAGGCAGGTCAGGTGGTCTGGTATTCCCATCTCTTTCAGAATTTTCCACAGTTTATTGTGATCCACACAGTCAAAGGCTTTGGCATAGTCAATAAAGCAGAAATAGATGTTTTCCTGGAACTCTCTTACTTTTTCAGTGATCCAGCAGATGTTAGCAATTTGATCTCTGGTTCTTCTGCCTTTTCTAAAACCAGCTTGAACATTGGGAAGTTCATGTTTCACGTATTACTGAAGCCTGGCTTGGGGAATTTTGAGCATTACTTTGCTAGTGTGTGCTGCTGCTGCTGCTAAGTCACTTCAATTGTGTCCGACTCTGTGTGACCCCATAGAGTCCACCAGGCTCCCCCATCCCTGGGATTCTCCAGGCAAGAACACTGGAGTGGGTTGCCATTTCCTTATCCAATGCATGAAAGTGAAAAGTGAAAGTGAAGCCACTCAGTCGTGTCCGACCCTCAGTNGTCCGACTCTGTGTGACCCCATAAAGTCCACCAGGCTCGCCTGTCCCTGGGATTCTCCAGGCAAGAACGCTGGAGTGGGTTGCCATTTTCTTCTCCAATGCGTGAAAGTGAAGCCACTCAGTCGTGTCCGACCCTCAGCGACCCCATGGACTGCAGCCTTCCAGGCTCCTTCGTCCATGGGATTTTCCAGACAAGTGTACTGGAGTGGAGTGCCAGTGCCTTCTCCGGCTAGCATGTGAGATGAGTACAATTGTGTGGTAGTTTGAGCTTTCTTTGACATTGTCTTTCTTAGGGATTGGAATGGAAATTGACCTTTTCAATCCTGTGGCCACTGCTGAGTTTTCCAAATTTGCTCTCATATTGAATGCAGCACTTTCACAGCATATTTCACATAACTTAAACTTCAGTAACTATCTAAAGAAAATTCTCACCAGAAAAGTCATAATTATTAACTATTAAATAAATTAGTATGAAAATTTCTTAATAAAATGCAGGTAAAATTGTGACTGGGAAGTCCTTAGACATGTTAGAGATTTATATTTTCCCATTAATTTGTTTTTTAGATTTCATTCTCTTCCATAAAAATAGACTTAGAAAGCCCAGTTATTATGACTTAATGGTATATTTTACCTATGCTATTTCACTTTTGACCTATGCTATTTCATTTATTCATTTAATTAACTCCTCAATGGCTTGGTTATTTCTCATAATGCTCAACATTTTATCCCTTCATGTCTTATTTTCCTACATTCTCACTTCCTCCATCATCTTGTGTAAAGTCCTTATAGTTAATTAGTTGANATTTATATTTTCCCATTAATTTGTATTTTATATTTCATTCTCTTCCATAAAAATAGACTTAGAAAGCCCAGTTATTATGACTTAATAGTATATTTTACCTATGCTATTTCACTTTTGACCTATACTATTTCATTTATTCATTTAATTAACTCCTCATTGGCTTGGTTATTTCTCATAATGCTTAACATTTTATCCCTTCATGTCTTATTTTCCTACATTCTCATTTCCTCCATCATCTTGTGTAAAGTCCTTATAGTTAATTAGTTGATGATTGGGCATTTTATGGGCGTCCCTGGTGGCTCAAAGAGTAAAGAATCTGCCTGCAATGCAGGAGACCGGGTTCAGTCCTTGGGTTGAGAAGATCCCCTGGAGAAGGGAATGGAATTTTATGTTCATAAGTATGTTAAGGTCAGTGGATTTCACTGCATAGAAGTTAATTTATGTTATTAAGGAAATATATGATGTTTACCAATAAAGATGTGGGAAAGTGAGTAAATTAAAGTATTTTGCCAAATTTTTAGGATAATGCAGNGAGAAAGGAATGGAATTTTATTCATAAGTATGTTAAGCTCAGTGGACTTCACTGCACAGAAGTTAATTTATGTTATTAAGTAAATATATGATGTTTACCAATAAATAAAGATGTGGGGAAGTGAGTAAATTAAAGTATTTTGCCAAATTTTTAGGATAATGTAGTCAAACTACTTTTTTATTTACTTATTGGCACTAACACTAAAAGCATAGAGNTTTTTAGGATAATGCAGTCAAACTACTTTTTTATTTACTTATTGGCACTAACACTAAAAGCATAGAAAGATTGGAAAATGTGATTATATAGTTTTCTCTATCTTTTGAGTAGAGATTGTGTTTCATACATGTATGAAAATAATTATCAGGTGAGTTTAAGCAATTTAAAAATTAGATCTGTTCGTAGAGCCCCTAAATAATCTGAAGATAATATCAGAAGATTTCTGAGAAGTGCCGGAGTGGGAGATGCACTAATCTTCTTACAAGTATGATTTCAAATCATACAAATCCTGTTGAAACATTTGAAACTTGATTACTCTACTTTGTATAGTTATAAGGTCATATAAGTAAACGTGGGATTTACAGTTTTATTTAAATATCATTTCCTCACAAGGCTTAAACTAAAAAAAGTTAGTATAAAATGGACAACTAATACTTTAATTTTCCTCTTTGTTTCATATCAGCAAAGTGTCATGAATGAACCACCATGGCACTTGACCATTTTGATGAATGACTACTTGATCATTTTGAAAGTTAATTTGGGAATTTTTTTATCTGTCATAAAAGTAAAAACTATATGAGGAAAGAACAATTTGTATAATGGTAATAATTACTAACATCCATTGAGTCTATGATTCAGACCCTGTTCTGAGGACTTCTTAGATCTTGACTCAATCTTCACCATCCCTTGGTCTTGCTGTTCTCACTGACAGATTAACAACAACAATAAGAAAATAAAGCAGGGTCACCTACCATGCCCTTGGGATTTAAAAAAAAAAAAAAAGAAACAGCAGATATGGTTCCTGGATTTAATCACTCACAGTATAATCAAAGAAAAAAAATAAACCTATGATTCTGACTCNTCTTCACCATGCCTTGGTCTTGCTGTTCTCACTGACAGATTAACAACAACGATAAGAAAAAAAAGCAGGGTCACCTACCATGCCCTTGGGATTAAAAAAAAAAAAAAAAGAAACAGCAGATATGGTTCCTGGATTTAATCACTCACAGTATAATCAAAGAAAAAAAAATAAACCTATGATTCTGACTCAGAAGAATAAATATAATGATTTGAATTAACCAAGATATTCTTTCAGCAGAGAAGACCAGACAAAAGGTTTTTCCTGAACTTTCTGCGGAAGAAGCACAAACCCAACGTGTTGGAAACCTGGAAGTTGTTTTGCCGCTGCTCAGAGTCCCGGTCATACTATATCACTCACACAGTCTGTCCACTTGGTTTTCTACAACACTTACATCCATTTCAGATTTTATTTCTGAGCTATTTTCTTTCTTCATATACATGAAAAAAAATTTTTTTCTCTGCTTCTGTGTAATTAACAGTGACAAGAATTTTTTAATCACNTAGTCTGTCCAGTTGGTTTTCTACAACACTTACATCCATTTCAGATTTTATTTCTGAGCTATTTTCTTTCTTCATATACATGAAAAAAATTTTTTTTCTCTGCTTCCATGTAATTAACAGTGACAAGAATTTTTTAATCACTCGAAGTCAGGACTTAAGAAATTTGCTCTGACTATAAATCAAAATGGATTAATCGGCTATTAGTCTTCAAAGAATTTCATGAAAAATTCCAATTAAATTGGAGTTTAGATCCCTGCCTCCAGAAAGGCAAAGACTATAACATTTTTTCATTGGCATATCTTAGATCTTCTCTCAGCCTTTCCCCTGTGAGAGGGAGAGGTGAGCATGAGAGCACTGGTTTTGTCCATCCCTGAGACACAAGTGAGGCTGGAGGCTGAGATGGCTTCAGCTGTCCTTACATGATCTCCCAATTTTTTGTCAAAAGATGTAGACAAAAGTAGGCTAAAAGTTCAAGTTAACAGACAAGCAATTGAATATTAACATTAAAAAAAAATTTTATGTATTTGGCTGCCCCTGGTCTTAGCTGTGGCACACCACAGGATCTTCAGTCTTCCTTACCCCTGCAGGATCTTTTTAGTCAAGGCACGTGGGATCTAGGGATCAACCAAGTATTGAAACCAGGCCTCTACATTNTTTTATGTATTTGGCTGCCCCGGGTCTTAGCTGTGGCACGCCACAGGATCTTCAGTCTTCATTAGCCCCTGCAGGATCTTTTTAGTCAAGGCACGTGGCATCTAGGGATCAACCAAGGATTGAAACCGGGCCTCTACATTGGGAGCACTGAGTCTTAGCCACTGGACTGCAGGAAACTCCCAAACATTAACCTTTTTAAATGCCCTAAATAAGATGCTTTCACACCTCTGACTCACTTATTTTCACATGGTTTCCTCTAGCCTCTATCAACTTAGTAAGGATTGAGTAACTGTGAACTTCAAGTCCACAAGCAATGCCAAACTGCTTCAAAACCTGCTGAAGCTGGTACTGTGAGGCCCATCTTTCTCTGCTGTCCTCACCCTAGGCCGTAGGTTTTTACAAGTTTGAGAAAACATCAAATAGCTATGACTTTCAAAATTAATAGCTACCTAATGCCTTTAGTTTTCCAAATTATGTCAAATACTTTAAAAAATAGTTTTCCTTTTCTTTTCTTTTTTTTTTTTTTTGGTGTGTTTATGAGTGTTTTCCCTAAAGAGATTCCTGATGATTATAAAGATTTCTGGACATACATGTAGTTTTAATGAAAGCATTCCAAGATTTCTCCTAAATTACTACTCTGTTTGATTTCTAAGTGNTTCCTTTTATTTTCATTTTTTTTGGTGTGTTTATGAGTGTTTTCCCTAAAGAGATTCCTGATTATTATAAAGATTTCTGGACATACATGTATTTTTAATGAAAGCATTCCAAGATTTCTCCTAAATTACTACTCTGTTTGATTTCTAAGTGAGGTCAGAATTTAATATATATAGTTCAACTCAAGCTTTAAAGGGATTTATTTATTTTTTACTGTAACATGCAGAAAAGCAAAAACTATTGGGAAAATGAACTCACACATAAATTAGTTCAGTAGATAAATTTGAAATTCTTTACCCACAATATACAGTAAAATAAATACAAAGGATTTTTTTTTCACTTTTCAAAAGCAATAAATATGTTAAAAAAAAAAATGTTCTCCTGTAGCTAATAAATAATAGTTTCATGTGTTGTTCACTTGCTTAATCTTGTCTGAGTCTTTGTGACCCCATGGACTACATCATGCCAGGCTTCCCTGTACTCCACTATCTCCCGGAATTTGCTCACACTCATGTCCACTGTGTCAATGATGCCATCTAACCATCTCATCCTCTGTCACCTCCTTCTCCTCCTGCTCTCAGTCTTTCACAGCATCAGGGTCTTTTCCAATGTTTTAAGTTAATTAGGGAAAAAAAGAATGAAATTAAGCAGTTCAATACTAGAAATATCCATGGAAAATATATTTGATTTTGAATAATCCTGTGTTGTGACTATATAAACCTAAATATGCTTTTTTCATGTATAAGTAAAATTGCAGTCCATAGATATTATTTTATTATACTTTTCTATGTGTTTTGAGCTCTCAATATTTATTTTCAGTCTATTTTCTGTAGCTGGTTTTAATTTTTGCCTAGACTCCCTTTATTTTATTGAGTAACCTGCTCTTTCACTTTTAGGGAGCTATTTCTTCTGCATATATTACTTATGATCTTGAAAACAGCTGCTATCTTCATGCACAACTCTGATCTTTCTGGAAAGAATGAATCATCTAAGTGTAAGCATGCAAACCAAATGAACCTCTCAACATCCTTGGAATTTTTCTCACAAAGAAAACTGAATATTTTCCTAAAGGCAAAGTTGGAAACTGGCAAACTCCAAATTTCTGACAACTATTGCTCTGGCACTTTGAAGAACGTAGATTTGATATTGTCATGGTCTGTATACAAAGTTCGCTTCATAATGAAGAACTTGACCCTAAACACTCCTGAGAAAGTTATCCTGAAGTACAAATACATTGCATACATTACGAAGGTGTGTTTTATCATGTTGAATGAGCCCTATCTATAAAACAATGTATAGAGATATGACCTGTCAATTTGATGTTCCCTTTCCTCTAGACCTGCTCTAGAGGAAAAAGCTGATTTGATTTGTAATTTGTCAGACTTTATGAAAGCTGATTAAATCCAGGAATCATATCTTCTTCTTTTTTTTTTTTAAACAGGTCAACAGTTTTTTTTATTCATCCTCTTCCTCCCCCTCCTCTTCAGTGATCCCTTTGGCCAGTCATGGATTCTTAGAGCTTTTCCAAATCCTTTGGCCAATATTTCCTCCAGGAAATGAAAAGTTTAAGATGCTGTTCAAAGCTGTATTTCTCCATCTTGTCCTTTTTCTACCTATTCTAATATTTCCGTGGAACTAATCAATTTGCATGTCAAATGGCACCTTTCCATTGCAGAGAATAAGACTGCTATCAGAGAGAGGCCAAGATGAGAGAGCTCTGACCAAGTTCACACCACTGTTTAAAGTGTCTAAATATTTTGCCTCCATCTTTTCTACATTTGAGTGTAATTTCCACACTTCCCGTTCAGTGTGAAACACTAGTATCTTCCCAGTAACTTTTCTTTTTTGTGCTTAGGTTGAGTTGTTTATCTTTAAAAATCAAGAGGCCCGATGGATAGAAAAACTGTCAATAGTACTGGTATATTACTGGTAAGAAAATGGGGACATGAAAGTAAGCAGTGAGGTATTGGACATTTAGGATTGGTGAAAGCTATTTGGACCATGCAAAAGCAATGTAATCAAACTATAATATGCTGATCCTTGAAACCCCAGACATGTATTCACACATGCACAAAAAGCCATTTAGGTGGCTTCTCAAAAATATGTCAGTTATGTGTTGGTTACTTCTTTATTAAAATGCTGTTAAAGTAAAATGTACTTGAGCCCAACCAAGCCTGTCTGAAGAAAAATCATGGACAGCTATTCAACCTGATGAAACCCATAATCAGCTAAGAGATTACTTAGAAAAAGACACATACATGTGTCTTCAATATTTTAACACATTTTGAAGCATATCAGTTGATAAGATTTCTGCATCATTTTTTTTACATCTACCATATTCACTATGTATCATTTAATATGTCATTTCTTTAAAGTGGAATATTGATTGAAATGAGATATTAATGTGAGTTCAGTTGGCTTTTAGATATTTATCCTTTTTATTTCAATATTTTAGTTAATTTATATACACATAATTAAATGATTTTTTTTAATATGTGTGACTAGTTGTATTGATTTTTCCCAAGCATTTAATTTAGTTTGCACAGAAATAGCAAGCTTCACTCCTCTTCACACTCATATATCTAATTTGGCATACATATAGAAACTAATTATTTACAGAAGCAAATAACCTTACAAAAATAGGCTGAGGAAGCAAATGCAACAGGCTTTTAATTGCATACTTCAATGGATGGGAGCAGAGAAGCTCCATCATTCTGGAATGTGGCCCCGTGGGAGAACTCAGCAAGGTTGGGGGAGAGGTCATAAAGGTTTACCCAGAAAATAGAGTGAGGGATGTATTCTTCTGGTAAGATTGCCATAACAAAGTACAACAAACGGAGTGGCTTAAACTGCAGAGGTTTATCATCTCCCAGCTCTCGAGGCTAAAAGTCTTAAAGTGTCCGTTCTGTCTGAGTGTCTGTCCCATGCCTTTCCTCTAGCAGGGAGTAATACTGTATCATGATTTCAGCTCTGTCACATGACTTCAGTAAGAGAGGCTCTGTCTGCCTGTGGCTGGTGATAGGACTCTGAGCCTGATCAAAGCCGAGCAAGTGATCACTGGTAAGCATGTTGGTAACTGTATAAATAAATTGCACAATTGGAGGTGAGGTATTTGGGGATCATAAGAAAAAAGAAAATTAGTGTGTACTACTTAAACATGTGATATAAACTGGATCCTTCTGTCTTGTAAGAGCGCAGACTGCCTGAGCAGGAGGCGGCATAATGCCCAAGTCAGAACCATTACATAGAACACCTACCTTGCAGCCACAGGAGGACCCAAGGCAAAGATGCAGCAGAGCCAGTCAGAGACCATCTCGGGGAAGTGTTTTGTCATTGTCAGTGGTTTGTTCTTTGTACATTTTATTTTATTACTAGAGACAATGAGAATATTATTTTTTTAATAATCTCCGTGCTAAAAGATACTACTAGTCATGTATAACACCATCCAGAAAGTCTGAGAGAAGGAGGCAGACATGCAATACAAAAGAGAAGAGTCTCTGCTTCCAGGTCTAGATTATTTTCAGACTCGATCCCAAAGCATAACTGCTGAGNCTCCATGCTAAAAGATACTACTAGTCATGTATAACACCATCCAGAACGTCTGAGAGAAGGAGGCAGACATGCAATACAGAAGAGAAGAGTCTCTGCTTCCAGGTCTAGATTATTTTCAGACTCAATCCCAAAGCATAACTGCTGAGTTATTCCTTCACAACATTGTGTGTGGTCCAGGAAGCCGTACAATACATTTCCCTTCTTGTTTTCTCTGGTTCAGGAGTTTTCTTTTTCCTTTTTACCCCAAATTATTGCAACAGAAGATGAGATGGTTAGATNTTCAGACTCGATCCCAAAGCATAACTGCTGAGTTATTCCTTCACAACATTGTGCGTGGTCCAAGAAGCCGTACAATACATTTCCCTTCTTGTTTTCTCTGGTTCAGAAGTTTTCTTTTTCCTTTTTACCCAAAATTATTGCAACAGAAGATGAGATGGTTAGATAGCATCCCTGACTCAATGGACATGAATTTGAGCAAACTCTGGGAGATAGTGGAGGACAGAGGAGCCTGGCGGTCTATAGTCATGAAGTCGCAAAGAGCTGGACACACAACTGAGCAACTGAACATCAACAAACATCAAAACATCAAACAACAACATCAAAAATCTTGATATTTATATATTTTTAAGGCAGTGGAATTTGCACTGTATTTCAGTGTATTTCAAATGATATTATATAGCATATATATAAAGTTATAGATTTTGTTAAAGTATATTGTGTACTTAAAATGTTCCTTTTCAGTATATATTTATGTTTATTAGAAAAGTAATGTAGCATATTTTAGCAAATCTAAACAATATATAACATAGTATATCTTTATATTTCACTCCTTATCCAATTCAGCAGATGGTAAAGCTTTTAGAATGAAATATAATTCCAGGCATTTTTTGTGCTAATTGGCACATGATATTTCTAAACTTTCTCTATTTTTCTTAACTTTCTCTCTCTCCCCCTCTCTCTCTCTCTCTCTTGCTGTCTCTCACACACACACATACACACGAACAACTCAAAAACAAAATTTTATCCCATGCAAAGAATCATATTCTGCATATTATTCTACACCTGGCTTTTATAAATTAATGCTGTTTTTTTAATTGAAGTGAAAATGTGGAGGCTTGTTTTACTTTAGCTAGTTACTACATTTTGTGCAAATACTCAGACCTATCAACTTTGTTTATTTATGCATAGTTGTGATGTTTCCAGGTTTGATTTGGTTTGGTTTTTGCTGTTACAAATGTTAGTGGACACTCTGCACATAAGTCTTCCTTAATGCTAGCACTAGTGCAGGAAAAATTTAGAGAAATAAAATTATTAGTCAAAAGTGTAAGCATTTATAAGTTCAAACTGCCATTTGAAAAGTCAAATCAATTTACATTCCCATCAAAAGTATATACTATTCCATTACTCTTGTGAACCTTGTGTGGTATTACATATTTTCTTTTAAAATCTAAAAGACAAAACTGTTATCTAATTAATGTTTCAATATATATTTCCTGATCTCGAATGAGATTTGAATAATGTTGTGACTTAGCAGCAGCAGCAGCATTTGTATTAACTGCTTTTTTCATTTGTTTCTGCAGGTTATCAGTTGAAGTGTGGTCCATTTTCTATTAAGGTCTTAGAGACCGTAAATACAGTTAACCCTTTATGAATTTTGTGAAGAAGAGAGAAATTCAAAAAGTAGCTAAATAGCATGTATGATTGAAAATATTTACTCATGTTGGCCATATTCTTGTTTATAGTAGACATATTTGAAGATNAAATTATTGCAACAGAAGATGAGATGGTTAGATAGCATCCCTGACTCAATGGACATGAATTTGAGCAAACTCTGGGAGATAGTGGAGGACAGAGGAGCCTGGCGGTCTATAGTCATGAAGTCGCAAAGAGCTGGACACACAACTGAGCAACTGAACATCAACAAACATCAAAACATCAAACAACAACATCAAAAATCTTGATATTTATATATTTTTAAGGCAGTGGAATTTGCACTGTATTTCAGTGTATTTCAAATGATATTATATAGCATATATATAAAGTTATAGATTTTGTTAAAGTATATTGTGTACTTAAAATGTTCCTTTTCAGTATATGTTTATGTTTATTAGAAAAGTAATGTAGCATATTTTAGCAAATCTAAACAATATATAACATAGTATATCTTTATATTTCACTCCTTATCCAATTCAGCAGATGGTAAAGCTTTTAGAATGAAATATAATTCCAGGCATTTTTTGTGCTAATTGGCACATGATATTTCTAAACTTTCTCTATTTTTCTTAACTTTCTCTCTCTCCCCCTCTCTCTCTCTCTCTCTTGCTGTCTCTCACACACACACATACACACGAACAACTCAAAAACAAAATTTTATCCCATGCAAAGAATCATATTCTGCATATTATTCTACACCTGGCTTTTATAAATTAATGCTGTTTTTTTAATTGAAGTGAAAATGTGGAGGCTTGTTTTACTTTAGCTAGTTACTACATTTTGTGCAAATACTCAGACCTATCAACTTTGTTTATTTATGCATAGTTGTGATGTTTCCAGGTTTGATTTGGTTTGGTTTTTGCTGTTACAAATGTTAGTGGACACTCTGCACATAAGTCTTCCTTAATGCTAGCACTAGTGCAGGAAAAATTTAGAGAAATAAAATTATTAGTCAAAAGTGTAAGCATTTATAAGTTCAAACTGCCATTTGAAAAGTCAAATCAATTTACATTCCCATCAAAAGTATATACTATTCCATTACTCTTGTGAACCTTGTGTGGTATTACATATTTTCTTTTAAAATCTAAAAGACAAAACTGTTATCTAATTAATGTTTCAATATATATTTCCTGATCTCGAATGAGATTTGAATAATGTTGTGACTTAGCAGCAGCAGCAGCATTTGTATTAACTGCTTTTTTCATTTGTTTCTGCAGGTTATCAGTTGAAGTGTGGTCCATTTTCTATTAAGGTCTTAGAGACCGTAAATACAGTTAACCCTTTATGAATTTTGTGAAGAAGAGAGAAATTCAAAAAGTAGCTAAATAGCATGTATGATTGAAAATATTTACTCATGTTGGCCATATTCTTGTTTATAGTAGACATATTTGAAGATATCCAAAGATGAAGGAATACAGATATAGTATAGATATAGTATAGAATGTAACTACAGAGGAATTAGAAATAAAAGCTGGTAGTATAAGTTTCTTTCAAAATAGAGATTCAAGTGTGAATTGAGATTATTCTTTCTTAATCTTCTATTTCCAAAATAAAACTTCAAATGAACTATCCAGAATTTTTGTCCAGAATGTCAGTTTCTTTGAAATATAATATATGTCCTCTATATTTTAACCATTTAATATAAAATGTAATAAATCCTCCCCCTGGAGGAGGAAATGGAAATCCACCCCAGTATTCTGGAAGATCACCTGGAAGATTCCATTGAGACTGAGCATGCATGCTGATTATAAATCTTCACATTATGAAGACTGATTTAGAATTACTATCATTTGAATGTGTCTCAGTTAACCAATTTTCCTTGTATTTTATGTTCTCCATCTTTGCATTTAATTTTGTGGTTAAAGCATATTCTTAGTTAGCTTTTCAGAAAAGTTACTACTTAGACAATGTACTTTCTGAGGGCCTGTGTCTCTCAATATATTTTTATTTGTAAATCAGAGTTGAATTATAGTATCCTGATTATATACATTTAGATTTTAAAAAGTTAAAAAAATTGCCATCTTTATCCATTATTTTGCCACAGAGCTAAAAAGTATGAACAAAAACCTTGGTCTACATTTTCTTCTTTTGTACATGAGGAAGGAAACTGAGGTTCAAAGTGCTTAAATTAATTATATAAGGTAAAATAAATAGTAATTGGACAGTTGGCACTGGGACTCACATGTTTTGTATTCTTGTGTTAGTTTCCTGGGTCTTTCATGACAAAGTGCTACACTCTGGGTGGCTAAAACAACAGAGACTTATTTTCTCACAATTGTGAATGCTAGCAGTCTTAGATCAGGGTGTTGCCAGGCTTTCTTCTGAGCATCTCCTCTTGTCTTGCAAATGGCTGTCTCTTGTGTCTTCACATAGTGTTTCCTCTGTAGATTTCTTGCACACTAATCTCTGCTACTAAGAACAAACTCAGGTTGGATTGTTTCACCCTAAATATCTCCCTTCAATCCAGTTACTACTTTCAAGACCTTTAATGCAAATATAGTCACATACTCGGGGTTATGAAGAAGGCAACGGCACCCCACTCCAGTGTTCTTGCCTGGAGAATCCCAGGGACAGGGGAGCCTGGTGGGCTGCTGTCTATGGAGTCGCACAGAGTCAGACACGACTGAAGCGACTTAGCAGCAGTAGCAGCAGCACTTGGGGTTAGGATTTCAAAATACGAATTTGAAGGGATAAAATTCAGCTTATAACAATCCTCAAAAAAAAAAAAAAAGTCTGACACTGTTTCCCCATCTATTTCCCATGAAGTGAGCCATGATCTTCATTTTCTGAATGTTGAGCTTTAAACCAACTTTTTCACTCTCCTCTTTCACTTTCATCAAGAGGACTTTTAGCTCTTCACTTTCTGCCATAAGGGTGGTGTCATCTGCATATCTAAGGTTACTGATATTTCTCCCAGCAATCTTGACTCCAGCTTGTGTTTCTTCCAGTCCAGTGTTTCTCATGATGTATTCTGCATATAAGTTAAAGAAAATCACTGCAGATGGTGACTGCAGCCACGAAATTAAAAGACGCTTACTCCTTGGAAGAAAAGTTATGATCAACCTAGATAGTATATTCAAAAGCAGAGACATTACTTTGCCAACTAAGGTCCGTCTAGTCAAGGCTATGGTTTTTCCTGTGGTCATGTATGGATGTGAGAGTTGGACTGTGAAGAAGGTTGAGTGCCAAAGAATTGATGCTTTTGAACTATGGTGTTGGAAAAGACTCTTGAGAGTCTCTTGGACTGCAAGGAGATCCAACCAGTCCATTCTGAAGGAGATCAGCCCTGGGATTTCTTTGGAAGGAATGATGCTCAAGCTGAAACCATAGTACTTTGGCCACCTCATGAGAAGAGTTGACTCATTGGGAAAGACTCTGATGCTGGGAGGGATTGGGGGCAGGAGGGAAGGGGATGATCAAGAATGAGATGGCTGGATATCATCACTGACTCAATGGACGTGAGTCTGAGTGAACTCCAGGAGATGGTGATGAACAGCGAGGCCTGGCATGCTGCGATTCATGGGATCGCAAAGAGTTGGACACGACTGAGCGACTGAACTGAACTGAACTGAACTGAACTGGACAATCCTCAATTCATACACAATCTCTATTAAATATACAAACTTTTCCAATGTTTAAAACAGCCAAATAGCCCAACTTCAGAAACTAGTTATATCACTAAGCATACCGAAGTGAAGACTTCAATCTCTTGATATTTCAGAGATGGTAAGACAAGTACAACTCAAGCTCCTGAGAAATCTTACTTGAACAAGGTGAAAACAAGTTGCCCTCTTCTGCTCCACAAAACAAGTCATGTTCAGGTTTTATATTCACATTTAAATGAACCATTTTTCTGGAGACAGCTTACAGAAGCTGACACAGAAGTTACCAACCTCAGTCTACCCTGCCTAGTCATGCTACTTAGAAAAAGCTTAGTCTTTTTAACATATTTATCAGAGTAAAGCTTATCCTTTAAACATAACATAACTGGATAACATTCTTATATATTTGTCCTCATCTTGTGCCATTGTTTTCTACAATAAACTAGTGTTCCCGAAAATAAAAGTGAAAGTGAAGTCACTCAGTCATGTCTGACTCTTTGTGACCCCATGGACTGTAGCCTACCAGACTCCTCTGTCCGTGGGATTTTTACAGGCAATAGTCCTGGAGTGGATTGCCATCTCCTTTTCTTGAGAATCTTCCTGACCCAGGGATGGAACCCAGGTCTCCCACATGGTAGACAGATACTTTACCATCTGAGCCACTAGGGAGGCCCTAGGTTCCCTAACATCTTGTTAAATATAAATAATTCAAATATATATGTGTTGGTTTTTTAGCATAGCAGATAATACACATTTACTTTGTTTCAAATGTATAGCAAGAGCAGCATGAACACAACACATCTTCTAGAGTCCTATTGGATGTTAGATGGATTCCAAAGTCTGGGAAGATTTCCATGTGTGTCTCAAGGAAGTAAGTTTCTCAGTGTTGCTGGTAAAGATTATTTTCCCCCGAATAAATACCATTAACTACTGTCAATCTTTTACTCAATTTAAATAATAAATTACTCACCATCACATAAGAAATTTTAGTGATGAAAGCTAATAAATTATTCTGATAGAATAATTGCTAATCATATTGTGTTTTCAGCTGAGGATCAACACTAACAGAAAACTACTTCAAACATAACTTTTTAATCAAACAGTAGATGCAATAGAGAATGGTTTCCTGAGTTCTTTTGAGACAGTATTTTATTTTACAGATAAAAAAGCAGGTGAGTTAATGGATCTGTTCAACTTTTATGAATGGGTTTCAACTTTCCTAACCTGTGTACTAATTTAATAGTCCTTGACATGACCTACTACTATTTTAATTTTTTTTAAATTCATGTAAGTGAATACATATAGCTATATAGTATATAGCTATATTAAAAACTATATAGTATATTTTGTATATTATATATGATATTTTCATTACCCAAACATGGTGTCACTGCCTCATTGATTTCTAGAAGAAACTACTCAAACCACTACTGGAAACAGAGAATGCTGTTGCCATGGTGATAAATTATCAACCACATTTTTATTTTCTATTTTGCTCAAATTATTAATAGTTAAATATACCAGGTGCCATTGTTGTGGTAAGCAACGGTGCCATAATGCTATACTACCTTGTTCATGGAAAACAGAAGTCTAGCATCTTTAGATTCCCTAAGGGAAAATGAAGACCAATTCTCATCAAAACTCAACCAATGTTACGGTCCCTAAACACAGAAAGTTGGTATCGTATATACTCAAATCAAATTTACCTCAGTCTTGAAGATAGCCTTTGATTATCCCACATACATATACCTACTTCTTGCATATGCTTCTCAAAGAAGTGTCCATCATAATTCAACTGCCCCTTACATTACCAACATCATATCCTTACACTTGAGAGAAGCCCAGTGTCACCAGTTACTGAATTCACTAAAGCCTATTGTATTCTGTTATTTCTAAGCTAATTTTAGAAGTTAATAAATCCGTTTGTATGTGGGAATCTGCCTTTGTTTCTGTGCTGCCTACCCCATGGACTTTTTCTAAGAAACAGCTACTGAGTCCTGCTGCTGCTGATAGTTCAGCTACTTTGCTTGTAGCTCACTTCCATTTGCTTGTCCTCACTTCCATTTCTGAGGATTCTAATCATATGTATAAACTCCGTTTTGCAGAATCAACATTATTTCCCTTTGATAGGCAGAGTTTTTCACCCAAATCTTCACCATAACCCACTTTTTTTTTTAAGTTAAGTGAAGCTTAACTTTAAGAGCTTAAATTGGCCAGGTTGCAATGCTAACTCTCAAGTCAATAAAATCACTATTTTTACCAAGTAAAACCATTTACTTTTTGCTCTACTTCAGTAGAGGTATAATCTTCAGTTAAGAAGATTCCTAGGGATTGAGAAGATAAATATTTTTTCTAATGGAACAACAGATTGAATAGTGAGAAATAGTGTTCACTGATTCCAAGCACACATTGCACCCAATTTGATAGCACCTCAGTCTGAGTTTAACCATCCAGCTAGCACTCCACTTGAAACTTATTGACCCATCCCACTGTTTGTATAGTGGGTCTGCTCTATTTAATGAGATACAATATAGGACCAATGACTAATGCCATGGGTATCAGGACTTTTCATGTTATTTTATAAGAAAGTTAGTTTATTGTCTTGTACCAAGATTGTGTGGTAGGTTTTGAGGCTACTTTGGCTGAGGTTGATGTGAGGAAGAAAGATATTGTGAAGAAGGGAGAAAACTTTGAATATTCATATATAGCAGGGAAATATTCAAAGAGAAGGAAATGTATGGGTTTTGGAAAGGAATATTCAGAAATGAATCTAATGTTGATGGTTTACCGAATATATTTACATGAATATGAGAATAATGGAGACATAAAAGCTATCTCAGTCAGATGGCTGGTGCTAGCTTCTTCTACCCATCAATCTGTTGCCAAGAGTTGATTACATCCTCTTTGGTCTAACCTTAAATGTAAACATCAAGCTTTGATTAGGAGGCATGGATGTTTGCAAATGATAAAAATATAATTATTTTGTTGAGATTAAAACTAAAAATTAATATAAAGTGAAGATTTGTATTGTTTAAAATAATAGATTAAATATCTGTATTTAACACATAAGGTTTCTTTTTATCTCAAGAATACAACAACACAATCAGGAGAAGCAAGGCTAGCTCTCTATCCTATCATAAATTACAGTAGCTTCCTGTGTCTTCTAATGGTTACTTTAGAAATATGCAAGGAAATTGGCAATTATCTTTTCAGAGGAATATAGGATAAGATAACTTCCATTCAGTGGAAGAGATTTTAGTGTTACAAACTATGGCTATTTCCTAAAGACAATTTTTTTTCCTGCCAACTACTTTTAGGAGATAAGAATATTTCATAATTAATTTCCAGTTGTTTCTTGTTATGCATCTAGTGATATATTTCTATACTATAATGGGTTGGAGATAGTGTCACAAAATAAATGTAAGCTATATTTTTTATTAGTCAAAGATACTTTTATGGCATGGAAAGTTTTGAGTTTGAAATGGAAAGTTATGTAAATTGCATTCAAATAAATAATTGTTGTTTGGAAAGTTTCATGTCCTTAACACTGTGCTGATTTCTTTAGAAGATACACATAAACATAAAGTTTCTATTAAAGGTTTGGAGTATAAGCTCAAGATGATGGAAAAATATATTGATAATTAAGTACAAGCTATAATTCAAAGTGCATTGCAAGGACCCAAGTGTATATCATGAAGGATATAATACTTGAATTGCTTTTTAAACATTAAATAGGATTCTGATAGGTAAATATGTAGAGGAAAGACTTTTCATATAGAAAAAAGTAATGTATTTACATGAGAAAAACTTCAGAAGCTAGAAAATTTGAGCAACTACTAACGAAATACTTTTAGTATGCTTTGTTCAGATGGTATTACTGTTATTAAAGTTCAGTCATCTATAATCCTGGGATGGTATATGGTATCAAGGCAGTAGGATTTTGAGAAATTAAGACTATGGACTATAGATCTAATGAAATAGACAATGGAAATGGCTATAACTTTGCTTAAGGCCAATTGATATTACAACTCTATAATCCACAGAATAAATTTAGCTAAAGTGATAGTAAACATGAAGTTAGCAGGTAGCCATGATTTCAGTAAGCCCAGCTATATGTGAGGGAGCCTACAAGCTATTATATGTAGAGGTGTTGGAAAGAAAGTGATTGCAAACAAAACAAGTCAAAGCAATACAAAAGCAATACATATTGAAAGTAGGACAGTGTAAATCTAATCGCTTAAAAAATGTAGGTAAGGGGTGGAGAACAATGAAAAATGACTAAAGTCTTATATTTAGCTATTAGAAGATCCACGGTCCATTATAAGGAACTGTTGAAGGTATAATTTGAAGTCATGTCTGGGAGAAAGCCTAATAAATAGCATATAATTATCAGTGATTTCAGCCCAGTAATCTTAAATGGCTCTTGCAATATCTATCAGCATTAATATGTGGATGATGTGCCATTGCCCAAAGGACTTTGATGAAAATTTGGGTGATATTTGTCTTTAATCTTAAAATTGCTAATGGTACTACAGGAAGTAAAATCACTTCTTGATATGATGTGTTTTCAGGTCATTTTAGACTTTATTCTCTATGTTTATTTTCCAAATATAAGTTATACATTTACAGCACACACACATACACACATGTGATTATTTAGGAGAGGAGGAGATGGCAAAACAATGCATATACATAAACAAATTGCTTTGATATTACCTAATTTAAACCTGGCAACGGTCCCTACTAGCTTTGATTGAACAGAAGCAACAACCCATGTTGTACTGCTGTTTTCTCTTTGGCTGAGAGGCTGAGTGTAGTGATTCTCAATGCCAAATTTAGGAGTTCAGCTGGGTAATGTTAGAAAATGTACAATTTTCTAGCCAGACTTATCATAAAAGTTTATTTCATTTTCAGATTGAAAGCAGATAGGCAATGATATTTCTCTATTTTATGTGAAGAAAGTGTATGTATTACCCATGACATTGATTTATAAATCCCTGAGGTAGTCCAACTGGTGGGCTTCTCAGTCTCTCATTATGCTGCTACTTCCAGCCCCTACCCTGCACCCCAGAGCAGCCCTTGTTCTTCCGAGTTAGAAGCTTTGGGGAGAGTCAAATTAGCACGTGTCATGCGAGGGCTCCCCTGGTGGCTCAGTGATGAAGAATCCGTCTGCAGCTCAGGAAATGCAGTTTACATTCCTGGGTCAGGACGATGCCCTGGAGGAGGAAATGGCAACCCACTCTGGTATTCTTGCCTGAAGAATTCCATGGATGGAGGAGCCTGGTGGGCTACAGTCCACAGAGTCCCAAAGAGTTGGGTGCAATGAGCAACTTAGCATGCACACATGTCATGCAAATCTACGAGGATCACTACACATTATTTGAACTTCTTTCTCTCACACATGAGCAGATCAGCTGTTTCCTTCAATCCAAGTCTCATAGACACATTTAACAAAACTATTCCAAGGTTTTAGCATATGGAGGTTTAGATCAGATTTTTTTTTAATTTAATACTTTATTCTATTTTACAGTACTGTATTGGTTTTGCCATACATTGACATGAATCAGCTGTGTATTTTGTTGACTTTTAAGTTGGAATTAGGGAATGCTTAGTGTCAGGAAATATTCATGCCCTCAGTTTGCTGCCTGTTAGGATAACTGAGCTGGGGAGTGAATATTCTCACAGAGAACACTTGATTTCCATAGCACTCTCTTACCTGAGGTTAAATGTTTTATTTTAACTCACACTAGCTCCTACAAATGGAGAAGGAAATAGCAACCCTCTCCAGTATTATTGCCTGGAGAATTCCATGGATGGAGGAACCTGGTGGGCTATGGTCCATGAGGTTGCAAAGTCAGACACGACTGAGTGACTAACACTTTCACTTCACTTTCAGCTCCTACAAAAAACAAAACCACACATTTCAGTAGCTTAACAATGCACCCTATATCTCATGTAACTAAACTCTAAAACTTCATTTCTGATTTGAGGCTACTCTCTTGGAAGTGATTATTTAAAAACCCAGTTCCTTGTATTTGGGGGGGCTGCTGTCTTCAATATGCAGTTTCTGAAATACATTTGTTCCCTAAGGCTGCCCTAACAGATGACCACACACTGGATGGCTTTCAAACAACAGGAATTTATTCCCTCACAGCTCTGGAGGTGAAATCAAGATGTTGGCAAGGCTGTGCTTTCTCTCTGAAAACTCTAAGGAAGGGTGTGCCCTTGGTTCTTCCTAGTTTTAGGCGTTTACTGGCAATCTTAGTTGTTCTTTGCCTGTAGACACATCACTTCAATCTCTGTCTCTGTTGTCACGTGGTGTTTTCCCTGTATATCTCTGTGTCCAAGCTCTCCTCTTCTTATAAGGATCACAGTCCTTGTATAGACATCAATTCTACTAAATTAATGGACTACCCATGTACACTAGGACCAATCTTAACTTGATTACATATGCAAAGTCCTTATTTATAAACAAGGTCATGTTAACAGGTTGAGGATAAACATGTGTGTGTGTGTGTGTGTGTGTATATTTTTATTTATTTATTTATTTTGAGATATGTTATCCAACTCGGTATGGAAGGTCATAGGGCTTGGCTAAATTAATCCAGAAGAGTAGGACCAGCAGTTAAGATTAGGACTTAGCATTTTTTGCCAAACATGCAGGTTCCATCTTTGATCAGGGAAATAAGATCCCACAAGCTGTGTGGCACAGCTCCCCCCATAAAAAAAGACTACAGAAGAGGGTAAATAGCTTGGGGTAGTAGAGCTTCAAGATTTCCACATGAAACAGGCCAGCAAGTATTGTGAACCTCTGCTGTTGCAGAACATAATGGCATGGGTACATCCAAGTCTATAGAGATTGGAACATATATCAGTGTGTAGCATTCAGAATAGATCATGGCATCTGGTCCCATCACTTCATGGCAAATAGATGGGGAAATGAAACAGTGGCTGACTTTATTTTGGGGGGCTCCAAAATCAGTGCAGATGGTGACTGTAGCCATGAAATTAAAAGACGCTTACTCCGTGGAAGGAAAGTTATGACCAGCCTAGGCAACATATTAAAAAATAGATACATTATTTTGTCAACAAAGGTCCATCTAGTCAAGGCTATGGTTTTTCCACTAGTCATGTATGGATATGAGAGTTGGACTATAAAGAAAGCTGAGTGCAGAAGAATTGATGCTTTTGAACTGTGGTGTTGGAGAAGACTCTTGAGAGTCCCTTGGACTGCAAGGAGATGCAACCAGTCCATCCTAAAGGAGATCAGTCCTGGGTGTTCATTGGAAGGACTGGTGTTGAAGGTGAAGCACCAATACTTTGGCCACCTGATGCGAAGAGCTGACTATTTGAAAAGACCCTGATGCTGGGAAAGATTGAGGGGAGGAGGAGAAAGGGACAACAAAGGANACCTAAAGGAGATCAGTCCTGGGTGTTCATTGCTAGGACTGATTCTGAAGCTGAAACTCCAGTACTTTGGCCACCTGATGCAAAGAGCTGACACATTTGAAAAGACCCTAATGCTGGAAAAGATTTGAGGGCAAGGAGGAGAAGGGGACGACACAGGATGAGATGGTTGGATGGCATCACCAACTCAATGCACATGGGTTGGGGTGGACTCTGGGAGTTGGTGATGAACAGGGAGGCCTGGCATGCTGCAGTTCATGGAGTCGCAAAGAGTTGGACACAACTAAGTGGCTGAATAGAATTTATATATATATAAAATGCAAATTGAATTGTTTCATTTTTTGCACATATATTCAGTTTTTAATGTTGCTGGGAGTATGCTCCATTTATGGACCTTTATTTGTTGTCTTTCATTAACTATGAGAAACCTATGCCATTATCTCTTCAAACTGCCTCCCCCCTTGTTTATATTATTCATGTTTGCTTTCTCATTTTTCTTGGACTTCAATTACTCTCATGTTAGAAATTTGATACTATCTTTATATTTTGAATGTTCTACTTTTTAAATTCATTTTTGGATCATTTCTATTGAAATGTTATTAAGTTCATCATTTTAAAAAGCCTTTTGAAGAAGTTTTTCCCTTCTGATATCTTGTCTCCAAATTCTAGCATTTCTAGCATTTTCAGTCAAAGTCTTTATCTCTCTGCTGAAGTTCATCATCCACTTATAATAATACACATTTTCTACCATTTCCACTAGATTCTTAACATCTCAAAGCTAATTTATTTTAAACTACCC
Organism: Raphicerus campestris; assembly: GCA_006410735.1. Classification (NCBI taxonomy): domain Eukaryota; kingdom Metazoa; phylum Chordata; class Mammalia; order Artiodactyla; family Bovidae; genus Raphicerus; species Raphicerus campestris. The sequence continues at coordinate 111,334 of SJYW01017222.1, forward strand.
CTAGCTCCAGCATCTGTATTTTTTTCTGAATCTGGTTATGTCATTTCCTATGAAAAAGGATCATTTGTTCTGCTTTTCTTTATGGCTCATAAATTTTATCTGAATATCAATGATCATGAATTTTGCTATTCATTTGCTCAGTCGTGTCCAACATTTGTGACCACATGGACTGCAGCACATCAGGCCTCTCCCGGAGCTTGCTCAAACTCATGTCCATTGAGTTGGTAATACCATCCAACCGTCTCATCCTCTATCATCCCCTTTTTCTCATGCCTTCCAACCTTTCCCAGCATCAGGGTCTTTTCCAATGAGTTGGCTCTTTGCATCAGAGGGCCAAAGTATAGGAGCTTCAGCCTCAGCATCAGTCCCTCCAGTGAATATTCAGCATTGATTTTCTTTAGGATTGACTGGTTTGATGTTCTTGTGTCCAAGGTACTCTCAAGACCTTTATCCAACACCACAGTTCAAAAGCATCAATTCTTTGACACTCAGTCTTCTTTATGGTCCAAATCTCACATCCATACATGACTACTGAAAAAACTATAGCTTTGACTAGACGGACCTTTGTAAGCAAAATGATATTTCTTCTTTTTAATATGCTGTCTAGGTTGGTTATTACTTTTCTTCCAAGGAGCAAGCACCTTTTATTTTCATGGCTGCAGTCACCATCTGAGGTGATTTTGGAGCCCCCCAAAATAAACTCTTTCCATTGTTTTCCCACCTATTTGCCATGAAGTGATGGAGCCAGAAGTCATGAGATTCATTTTATGAATGTTTAATTGTACGCTAGCTTTTTCACTCTTCCGTTTCACATTCATCAAGGGGCTCTTTAATTCCTCTTTGCTTTCCGTCATTAGAATGGTGTCATCTGCATAGCTGAGGTTATTGATATTCCTTCTGGAAATCTTGATTCCAGCTTGTGTTTCATCCAGCTTGGAATTTCACCTGATATACTCTGTATATAAGTTAAATAAGCAAGGTAACAATATAAGGCTTCCTTTCCCAATTTGAAACTAATCCATTGTTCCTTGTCTGGTTCTAATTGTTGCTTCTTGACATGCATGCAGGTTTTTCAAGAAGTGAGTAATGTATTCTCGTATTACTATCTCTTTAATAATTTTCCAGTTTGTTGTGATGCACACAGTCAAAGGCTTTAGTGTAGTAATTGAAGCAGAAGTAGATATTTTTTGGAATTCTCTTGCTATGATCCAATGGATATTGGCAATTTGATCTCTTGTTCCTCTCCCTTTCCTAAAACCAGCTTGAACATCTGGAAGTTTTCA